>BMAW01099502.1:193349-207326 GCA_019974015.1 Nephila pilipes | reverse complement strand
TCCTTAAATAGGGTTGCTGAATTTAGCACTTTATGACTATTTGGCTAATTTCTTAAAATTTGTACTAAGTAAAAAAAATGTAACAACCTACATATCACATATTGTATAATCAACATTAATACAAAAAATTTATGTTTTTAAGGTACAATATTTATATAAGGAAAAAAATTATTCTTTTATTGCGTTATATCTTGACTATTGAACAGTGAATGATTGATTAATGAGGGATATGGAGCAGTATTGAAACTTTTTTCGCCTACTTAACTAACTCAACAGTCAATTCAAAATTTGTTCCACTTAGTAAAATTCAAAGTTTCTTAAATTATCATCCTGATATATCATATTATTAGAACTACAGCTTTTAAAATCATATATTTAAAAATTCCAATTTGGCCAACTTCAAAAAAATGCTCAAAATTTAGCAGTCTTAGTTGCCATTAAAAATACAAAGCATATCGTTTCCGTTATTTTAAGTCTTCGTTCTTTAAATGTATTATATGCATATGCTCACACGAATGAGGCTCAAATTAGTTTAAAAGAAATCAAGAGTAGGCTAGATAATTTGAAGTAGCCACCTGAGGAGTTTTAGTTAGATCGTTTGGAGAAGACGTTTGGTATTTAGTTTAGACGTTTGGTGTACCAGATCATTTTCGAATTTTTTGTCGTTTCCTTCAATTCAAATTAAATATATTCAATTTAATTATTTTTCGTTTGCTTCAATTTTAATTACATGAAGCTGATACAATATTCAATTTAACAATTTATCGTTTGCTTTAATTTTAATTACATTTAGTTTACTAAAAAATAAATATATTCAATTTAATAATTTTTCATTTGTTTAATTTTAAAATCGGAAAAGTTTACCATTGTCCATTTCTCGATATTTCATCTCGTTTACTATAATTCTTAAATTTAATTGAATAATTTAATAATTACTGTACGTCAATTATATAACATCATAGTACATAACGTCTTCCAATGCAACAAATTCTATTAATAATTGCTACCTCAAAATATCATTTGGTAAATTTATTTTATATTTTCCATAACATTATTATTAGCCCTTAAAGGACTATTGTTTCAAGTCAGGGGTCGGCAACCTATTAAAATGGAAGAGCCAAAAGTTACAATTTATAAAATTTCCCAGTTTTTAAAGAGCCTCTAAAATTTTTCAAATTAATGTTATAGTATTTTCATTTATATATTTGATTTTTGATTTAAAACAAATGACTTTAAATATGGAATAACATTTATTCATATAAAAACACATATATAGATAGTTACATCAATGAGAGCATTGATTTTGCATGCCTTTTAAAAGTTTGATTAAATCTGGCTTATAACTTGTCGTCTTAGGTTTCAAACACGACTCTAGAATTCTATTTGTTGACTCCCAACTTTACTTTTTTATTATATCCATGCAAGAGAACGCTTGCTCACACGAATAAGTCCAGCCGAAGAACGTCAGCACTCCATATGCCAACCTCACCTCACTGTTGTATTCTGGAAGACTATTCCATGCGCCGAATATGAGGGCCTCAACTCGTGGAATTTCCTTTAGAGCTGTGAGTTTGTGATGCACGATATGCATACGTTTCTGGACCTTCAACTCTTCTCACTTGCTTTTGAGTTCTGTGAACTTGCCCCTCCCCAAGTCTTTGGTTTTCAAATCCAGCAATTACATTTGAAGCGATCTAGCATTAATTCCAAATGGCTCAATGTTGATCTCCTTTGTATTTGTGATGAGAGGATTTAGTATGAACGCGAGAGTACCTTTGTTTGTTTTGAATTCCTCAAATCTCTGAGCGAATGCATCCTTCACGTTTTTTAAAGCTATGCTGAAGTAATTCGTGTCAATAGTTATATTGGTTTCATTGATAACAATTCAGATTTTTAAATTTACCGCTCTCCATGTCTTCAACAGAAAAGAAATAAATTTTTTTCGAAACAAACTACTTCTTCAAGCTATGCGTAGCCTGGGTTGCCCTTTCCTTGCAGTTTTAGATTTAGTTCATTCAGTTTCATTATGGTATCTACCATGAAGTTGAAATTTTGCAGAAATTTGTCTTCTTCCAATTCAGGATGCTTTTTTTAAATTGAGGAATGTTTTTATTTCGCTCAAGCACAAAGCAAAATGTTGCAATATGTTACCTCTGGAAAGCCATCGCACTTTAATGTGCAGAAGTAGGTAAGAAAACTGGCTATCTATTTCTTCAAGGAAAGCTTTAAACTGGCGATGGTAGAGAGTTATTGCCAAGATGCTGTTAATGACCTTAATTACCAACTATTAATGACCTCAATTATTTCGGCCGGAAACGTTTAGGCACAAAGCGCTTCTTGATGAACTATGCAGTAAAACTACAGAATTTCGTGGTATATTTTTTATCTGAAGAATTGACGAGACCTCTTTATGTATTCTTGTCATACTTCTGGCTCCATCAGTTGCTATAGAAACGATTTTATTTCTATCGATTCCATTGTATTTCAGACATTTTTTCACAGAATTTTCTATATCTTCACGATTTACTCTGAGAGTGGTAGCAATCCTATCAGTTCTTTTTTTGAACCTTGGGACTACATATACCTGACGAAAAGGGTAACTTGTGTCATGTCATTTATATCCCAAAACTCGTCTACAGCAAGTGATAAGGCAGAAGCTCAGTGAATGTCTTCCACTTGCATATGTGTTACATTTGAAGACGCTTTAGCAGTTATGTCTTGTACAGTTTTAGCAGATAATGGGAAAATTTTTATGTTTTTCATGACTTCTGCTTTGTTTTTAAAATCAAGAAACGGTTCTTGAGATGCACGTATAAGACAATCTTTGAAGTACTCAATCATTTGTGAATCAGTTTCCTCTTTTTGAAATTTCTAATGATACTGCAAAGCTTGCCAGATTTACATTATTGGAAGATTACACCCAGTTAATTAGCACGGATCTTGACTATTTTTAGAGCTCTTCAACAACCATTTTCGTGCGTCATCGGTTTGATATTTACCAGCAAACTATATATGTTTTATAACGAAGGATCTCTCCAAATTTGACTTCTTATTATGAGCGAATTTTTTGTGGCAAATGAGATAAGTTGGAAGGCCATCTGTGTCGCATATGAATGCAAACGACTCCGTCCAATCCTGATTTAATTCTCTGTTTTCTTCTTCAGTTATTCTATAATTATTATTCAGTTATTCTATAATTATTTTACTAATTGTAAGTAAATTATATATATATATATATATATTGCAAGTTAATATAATTGTATTACTTTCTTTTTTTTATTTAAATTTTTTTTCAATTTGATATTTTTAATTTTACAATTAAGCTATTTTAATAATTATAAAGTATTCTAATGATGATGATGTGTTTAAGAAGAGAGAGAAAGAAGTAGGAGGGGATCCATCATTGCTATGTAATTACATATCATCTAGTACCCTACCTCTCCAAGAAGTTTGTCAACCTGATGTTGAGACACTTCTCTACACACAATTACTAGATAGTATCAACAAAAAGGTTGGGTGAATTTTTAGATTTCATTTATCGTATGATAGAAATAAATATAGAAAATAGTTGATTATAGTTTTGAAAGCAATCCTTTACAATCCAATAAAGAGTTGACCAATCCAAAATTTAAGTATTTTGTAACAAATGTGATCTCCAAACAAAAATATTCAGATTAAATTTAGAAGTATATTTATAAAAGCATATTGAATTGATATAAAAAGTGTGTTGCTGAAATTCTTACTTCACAGGCAAATGGTCTCAAATCGGTATCATGTGACACTTGCAACAACCCTAAAACACGCAACACTGGAAAAAGTTCTTAAATGAAAGCTGTGGATGTCTTGTTTTTCTATGATATCGTATTTTATATATCTAATATAATTGCATTTTATTCTAGTACGTAACTTAGATATAATGTAGATTTCGAATTTTTGCTTTATTCATATGTATAATGTTTATCATATTACGGTGTATTTGTTTTTATTCGCTTGCAGTAACTTTTAAATTTTGATAAATGATTTTCAGTTTTGGTCAAGATATATCTTTAAACCTATCTCATTTACGGCCTTGTTTATATTGTAATTATTTTGTACCTCACAATTATAATTTTTTGTTAGATAAACTTTGTTATTTATGATATGTTAATTACAATGGTTCAAAATTAATATCAGCAATATTTATGATATGTAATATTAATCCTCAAATATTTGAAAAAGAAATGCGAATGTTAATTACTAATCAGTTATTTAGTATATTTGAAGAATAAGAGGTTTTTTTAAAAAAATATTTAAAAATATATATTGCTATTTTATAAGGCATTTTTATTTTAATATTTTAAAAGGGGAGATAATAATTTTTTTTCTTGGACATTGTAAAAAATTCAAAATAAGATTCTAAAGAAGCGTCTAAAAAGAAACCAACATGTTAAATTTTTTCTAAAAAAAATGTTTAAAAGATTGTAGGCATAGGAGGTTAGGGAGGTTGTAGAATATAGACTAGATTAAGAATTGTTTCCAATATTCCACAAGAAATAACTGAGGATATCAAAGATAGTGCTTTTTTTTATTTAATTACAAAAGCATGACCAAGTTATTCTACTTCCTCCTTGTTTTGATTCTTTTCTTTTTCAGAAGGCTTCACACTAATTAATATTAATTAAAACCCTCGAATAAGAAAATAAATTAAGAGAAATTCGTATAATAGTACATCTAAAACTCTATAGCCATTTTGTATTGACCCCGATGAGTTCTAAACAGTTAAATCAATTTAGGATTTCAAAGGAATCTAAGCAGATGCCTAGTCAAATTGTGATTACGATATTTGAAGACTTTTTAAGTACATGAACATTACAATAGCGAATTCTTCTTATTTTTTCAACATTCATACATCGAAATTTGGATAATTTTAACAAATTAAAAATGGCTTTGATGATCACGTTTAAATATTTAGTGAGAGAAATTAATATTGTGGCATGGCATGGACCTCCCACATATTTATTTTTATATCTGGCTGGCTCTTGTTTTATTAAGCAACTCTCACTCCATTTTCAAATCAAATAATTTATTAGAATTACTATTTAGGACTAACACAAGACAAAACACAATATAGAAACACCACGAAAAGATTTGAAAATGCACCATGGTTATCTAACGCTTGATCATTCAGCTACCATGTCTTTTCTGAAGGGGGAGGGATTACCGTTTACAAAGTAGGCCATAAGCTTAGAATATGGATTAGCACATGAATAGTATATGTGGCGACATCTAACGTGGGTTTAACTAACAACCGAGGGCTATATTCTCCCCATACATTTTCGGTTCCCGTCCCGAAGAGCAAATGTAGTCTTTCGCGGCTTACCTCTTTTCTTTAGAGATCTCTCTGTTGATGAAATCGGCGAGTCTTCCAATTTATTAAGAGCTGTCTGTTCTAATTCACCTTATTTCCACACTCTAGACTTCTTTGTGAAGTTGTTTAAGGATTGTGAAATATCGAAAAAGTTCTTAATAAATCTTTGATACCATGAACAGATTGGGCGAAGGATTTAACTTGATTCTCATTCTCCAGAACTGGCATTTTTTAAAATAGCATTAACTTTTTCTGGAACTACTTCAAGTCTTTTGCTAGAAATCCAGTGTCCTAAATATTTCACTTTTTGACAAACGAATTTACGCATCTCTCTAGTGGCACGTACCTTCAACTGTTCAAGTATCTGTAAGATTTAAGATTATGCACACGATTTTCAAATGTTGGAGACATAACTTTGGTATCATCGAATTATGCTAAGACTTTCGCATCTGGAATGCCACTTTCAAAACGATCTATGAGTCATTGAAGTGTCGCTGGAATATTCTTCAAACCAAATGGCATCCTGTTAAAGCGAAAGGTTTCTAATTGGATAAGAAAAGCAGCTTTGGCTTTATCAGCTGGAGACACATTTACTTGATGGTAACTAACTCGGAGATTGATTATTTCAGAGTTAATCTGCTTAACATTGTAGAGAAGATAATCTATTTTTGACAAAGGATGAGAATCGATAACTGTGACTGCATTTAAGGCACGGTAATTCATACACTAAAGTATATAATTGGGGTACTAGCACAACAGGTGCACCAGGGGTGTCTTAAGGCATAGGCCAACTGGACCCGGGACCAGGGCCTCGCCTTTGAGGGGGCCTTGTCTCATTATCTTCTCGGCCTCAATAAGACCATGATCAGGAAAATTTTAATTGTCAAATGTTATTCCCGGACATAACTAGTTGAAAACAATTATTTCTATGTTAAATATTTCTATTTACAACGTTTGCTGAAAATCAGGGAAAATATTAGTTTTATTTCTAAAGCGAGATGTGTCCAATTTATATTTATAAAAATGCTGCTGTAGGAAGGACAGTCACATACAGACACTTTTTCCAGTGACCTATTATTAATTTGCACACGAGTTAAGGATCGCTCATGAATAGATAATAGATACACTTAAACCCCCAACAGAAGTGACAAAAACACATTCCCCATTTTATGACAGGCGTCAGGGCTAATAAAAAGACGGTTTAAATGTCCCTAAAGGAAATCACACTTTCTCCAAGAAACGAGTGGCCTACAGTTCTAAATTGGCAATTCCTTCCTTTAAATTTAATTTCTTTGAAGCAACAAAAAGTAGTTTTGTTTTTATTTTTGAATTGTATTTCTTTAAGATTTAAGATAATATACAAATATTTATATCGCATTAAAAAAAAGTAAAATAATACGTAATTGTATTTGCTTTTTATTACAGCGAGAGTTATAAAAATAATATCCAGTTTTAAAAAATCTGCTAATTTTTTTGTAAATTTTCTCTCTCTCCCTCTGAACAACATGAAATAATCTCTTAATTGCTTATAAAATTATATATAAATATTTCAATGGATTCTTCAGAATATTTTTATTTTGATTAATAAGCATAAGTCCATCTTTCTTCATTTTGACTGCACTATGATCTTCCAAAAGAATTTTCGATGCGTACAGTAATTCAAAGATATATTTTTATTTGCATCTAATATGGAAAACGTTATTTTACTCATTTAAAAATTCAAATGATTGTCCTTTTGCATAATTATTGAAACCCAAATGAAAAAGAACATTTATGAAACGAATATATTACATTATGACAGATTGTAGTAATGTAACATAAATGTATAAATCATATAACGGGAATTCTAGAGTCCGATTTGATAATTAGACAAATAATGTCTGTGCAAGAATGTAATATTTTAGGAGAAAACATCAAAAATGTAGAAATTATTGTCTAACACAGTACAAAATAAGAGATTTTTAGTGAATAAGACCCCTCACTAGAAATTTTCTATTTGCTTGTGTATGTTTAAACAGATTTTCCTGCAGAAAAATGAAATTTTTTTTATATTTGCATTAATTTTAATATTTATACTTTATCACTTATCAATACTTTGTTACTTACTAATACTTTATCATATATTAGTATAAAATACTTTTAATGACAACATATTTATGTAATATATATATATATATATATATATGTAAGACAATTATATTTATGTAAGTAATTTTATGTAATTACTTACATAAATATAATTCTCTTAATTAATAATTTATGTAATAATGCTCTTCAATTTTTGGAATCTATGTCTTCCTTCTTATCATAATTCTTTGTTCCGTTTGATAAGCATAATAACATTGATATATATATTTCGTATAGATACAAACTTATATTTTTCTGAGAACTTCTTAGAAATTCCAAATATTATGTAAGACAATACAGTATATAAAACTCGTAAATCGTGAGAGGAAATCGTCGATCATTCCATGAAATTAGCTCACCTCAGGGTTACATACATTTATTTTCTGTACAATAGGCATATTTATACAGTTCAAAGATGTATATTTTATGAAGGTAGAAACAACATTGAGGGGAAATTCCCGCGCGATATTCACACCAGCTTTCCCCACAGCATCAACTCAACTACTGGCTTTCAACCAGAGGGACACAGTGAAGGTCCTCTGTTCTGGTGGCGCCATCTAGTAGTATTACAAAAATAAAAATAACCATTGGTTACATTCTCCCCCTCTGGTTCCGACGGTGACCCGACAAGAAACCAGGAGTCTTTGAAGCCTTTGGTGGACGGCCACGTTTACGAAGAGGAATAAGGGTTTTCATTGTGTCACTATTACAAGGAGTTAAAGAAGATGTGTGGTAAACACCAAGAGGTACCCCCGGATTATCAAGACTAACAATCTCATAAGATGAAGGTGACTTTTGTGTTAAAATCATGTAGGGCCCGTCTCTGCGTGGCATTAGTTTTGCACTTCTTCCTTGTGCAGCTTTACTCAGTGGATGTGATGTTACATAGACATGTTCTCCAGGTTGATATGTTGGAGCAACTTTTCTTTTTTTATCAGCGTAAAACTTCCTATTATCTTGTTGCCTTAAGATAGTTGTTGCTTCTCTCCCTGGTTGGGAGACATTTTGGAAGGATTCCAACAAGAGGTTAAGTTTCTCCTTCTGGAACGAGGTTAAACTTTCACCTCCCCCCCCCTTTAATTGGCTGGTGTTGCTGGACATCTCAGCTATGGACGGGGTGTCCGATTCTCCGCCAAACGGATACTTGTGGGTAGGATTGTCCCAGAAGTACCAACAAGCATTCTTCACATCCAGAATCAGACCGGCAGAACTAAGGAAGTCTGTTCCTAGAAGAGTTCGATTTCCTTTTGCCTTTGGGAGAATGATAAATCTAGTCAGGACTTATCTCCCCTCAATCTCTGTTATCACTTGGGTTGTGAAGACCTCACCTGTGGTCTGTTGACCATCTGCTAAGCTCATTGTTAATGTGATTTCCTGGAAGATGAATCCCTTGTCCTTGAATACTTGGTACATCTTTTCCCCAGCAATTGAATGTGAAGATCCTGTGTCAGCACCTACAAGGCCTTTTTTCCCCACAGAAAGTTATGTCAATTAGGGTCGATCGAGGCCTTCTAGTCTGAGCTGTGTAAGCATTGATGGGATTGGTTGCTACGTCTGTTCTTTGTGAGGAGTTGGGGTTACAGGTAGGGCAACTAGACTTTATCAGCCCTTGTTTTCCAAAGCCATAACATTTGAGAGAGAGGATCTCTCAATTGGGACTTTATTTGAATGTTCCCTTTTAGGAAGTCGTTCGGGTTTCCTGGCTGATACCTGTCTTCCAACATTTAAGGTTTCACTTGCTTTCACATGTCTCTTAGGCCCACTGGGTAGGGTTTGTGAACCTACAAATGTCTGAGCCTCATTTTGCAATCGTATTTTCTGCAGCTCATATTCACGCAGTGTTTGCTCTTTTTTTTTCTCTCTCCTCATCTATACTATTTGATACGATTCCCTCAAAGCTATCCTTCACAAATTCTGGGTCTTCTTTGTAAGCATCAATTGCTAAAATTTTAGCCCTTAACTCTATTATCTTTAGCTTTTCCCCATTAGACTCAAATTCATCTAACTCGTTAGCAAGCTTAATGAGATCAGCTTTTTTACCTTTTCCCAGAAATGACATGATTGAAAAAATTTAAGTTTTAAATAAATAAATAAATGAATAAAATAAAAATTAAGGTTAGACCTGATTGTCGACCAAAGATTTTACAGGTATGGGATTACATTTTTAAATAGATCTTACATTTTTATAATATGGCTAGCCTTTAAATTATAATGCACCTCAGAAAGCAATTAAATTTACAAGGACAAATAAACTAATAACATATTCAAAATACCAACAAGGAACATTAATTCAAAATAATATGAAAAATATTAGGAATCATCAGTTTGTAATGATACAAAATTCAATGGAATGAAAATCCTAAACAAAATTAAGATAATCAGGCATACAATGCTGCCTAAATTCAATGTGAAATCAGTAAAATATCAAGCAAAATAATTATCATCAATGTGCAATTCAAAATACTAAACAGGAAAAATTTTATCTCAAGAAATAAAATAATATAAAGCAGAATTAATAATTATCATTACATAAAAATACAAACAAAATTCCATGAAATAAAATAATAAAATAAGATTATGCAAAACAAAATTTTTCAATGTGTAATACTACATACATTCAATAAGTATGAAATTATTCTATAAAATATCAAGTTGGATAATTATTGAAATCAATATCCGTGTATAATAATAAATTTAGTATATATCACGTGTTCTGACACACTCAATAACACTATAGCAGGGTTGCTACGTTTAATTTGCTTGGTTTTTTTTTTTTTTTGAAAAAAAACCGTGCACAACACTGTAGCAGGATTGCTGCCTCGAATTCTGAAAAGAATGTAGAACGCTGACACACTATAGCAGGATTGCTACAGCGAATTTGGAGGGGAAAAAATGCACAAAAACCTTGAAAAACTCTCAACAGGAAATGGCAGGTTTGCTTCTTTCTCCTCGTGAGACAACGGAAGTCAGGATGATTCACTTTTGTCTCTTTCGATTTCCAGGGATTTTTGGCAGGAACGTAGATGGGTAATTATAAAAGCAAAAAGTATTCGCTATTCATCTCTTACTTTTGAAGACTTGCGGCGCAGGACCAATAGTTTCTTCCGGGCAGGTTCCATTTTGTCTTCCATGCCGCTTGATTCATAGTGCCGGTTATGCTTCTACGGGATCTATAGGCTTACGCCCCACGTTGGGCGCCATTTGTAACTCGCTGGAGGGAGGAATTCGTCGATCATTCCATGAAATTAGTTCACCTCAGGGTTACATACATTTATTTTCTGTACAATAGGCATATTTATACAGTTCAAAGATGTATATTTTATGAAGGTAGAAACAACATTGAGGGGAAATTCCCGCGCGATATTCACACCAGCTTTCCCCACAGCATCAACTCAACTACTGGCTTTCAACCAGAGGGTCACCTTGAAGGTCCTCTGTTCTGGTGGCGCCATCTAGTAGTTATTACAAAAATAAAAATAACCATTGGTTACAAACTTAAAAATCTTTAACAGATTTTTTCTGCATATCATTTCCATTTTAAAATGCTTTACTCAATATTTTCTTAGATATGATTTTTCATTCACAATTAAAAAAAATATTTAAGGACATATAATAATTAACTGCATGTGATAAAACTAATATTGAATTATATTAGTATATAGTACATAGTATGTATATCTATATTATAATGATAATTTGAACTATAATATTTTGTACATTAATAATAGTAATGAAATAATCATGATAGGAAAATTGTATATAAGGAGTAATAACTTAATTGAAGCTTTGTTTTTCTATCCAAGAAAGAATTAACAGAAATTATTTAAAAAATGTGATCTTATCACCTTCAGAATTCTTACGAAAAGGAGAGTTGTACGTTACTTTCATTTTATACACTTTTTTTTATTTATAAGCTAGTGAGCCAGTTTTCTCCTTTATTTTCTTGAAAAGAACAAAAAAAAAAAAAAAAAAAGGAAGGGGGGGAGATACTACACATAGTTATATGCATATTACATGAGATATGGCACAATAGTTTTTTAGAACTGTGTATTTATTTATTTATTAGTAGTAGCAAAATAACAATTCTTTTTTTGAATAACTTTTCTATTTACAGCTAAGGTATTGCTTTTAATTGTATGGAATAAAATGCATTCAAAAGAGCGAGAGAAAAAAAATAATACATGTTTGCCCGGTTTTCCATTTCTTAAAAATTTTTTGCAAGTATTTTTAAATGTTTATTAAAGATCTGAAAATTCCCTTCCCAGGCACTAAAACAATCATAAAAATGTTATAAATCATTGGATAAAAAAAATAAAACCAGGAAACCTGTGCTCTTTCAAATGTATATACTTCGAAAATTTTAAATTACCTTACTACCAAAAAATTGGGTTAGTCAGTATTGCACATAAGAGAAGAAAGGGAAAAGAAGAAAAAAAAAAAACCTCCTCCTTTGTGCAAAAGATTACATGGAATTTCCCCGTGTCTCATTGATAATACTAAATTCCTCATAAAAAAAATCTTACTTAAAGCACACCAAAGCAAAAAAAAAAATAGTTATACTTTAAAATTCATTAATAACTAATACACTTTAAAACCATTAATAATCATACACAAAAATATTAATTTAAATTCCTCAAGTACTTAAAATATCAAATATCAATTACCGTACATAAATTAAAAAAAATATCAATAATCATACACAAATCCTTTTACATAATCATCACTCTTATACCTACATTTCACTACGAATTATCTTTAATTCTATTAAGTGCATATAAAGAAAGAAAAATTTCTGTACTTAAGTAATAATTCTGATTAAGACGATGTTTTAATGCTTTCAAAATTCTCTTAAATTTATAACTGCATTTATGAACTATAGTTGTAAATAGGAAAAAACATATTTGTTACTCGAAATCACCTAAATTTGAAATAATAATTTATAACTACATACAAAAAAATATTAAAACTATCTTTTAATGCTAGATTAAAAAGTTATTTAAGAAATTCAGACTGTGGAGTGCACAAAATAAA
This sequence comes from Nephila pilipes, assembly GCA_019974015.1. Lineage (NCBI taxonomy): Eukaryota > Metazoa > Arthropoda > Arachnida > Araneae > Nephilidae > Nephila > Nephila pilipes. Next base: position 194,821 of record BMAW01099502.1, on the reverse strand, counting down.
AAGAAAGTTTTTGAACATAATCTTAAATGTATTTGTTTACTAGATAATTAGAGTTATATATGGATAAAAAATAATATTAAGCATACTAAATTAATAAAAATATATTGAAAATATTTAATTTTCGTTTTGCAAATAAGTTTCACTGCAGAAAATATTCATCAAAACTTAATGACATTTTATAAAGAAATATACTGAAGTAAATTCAGTACTTTATTCAATATTTAACATTTATGAAAACTAATTCATTTCACACATTGCAAGGTATCAAAATTTAAATTTCCTGAAAATAAATCACATGATATATACATGCACAATGCATTGATATCTTATGGATGTTTATAAACCTTATTGAAAAATTAAAAAACAACTGAGGTTTAAAGTTTATATATTCATCTTTATCGATAATATTTTTAAAATTAATTCGGGGGAAAAATTAAACATAGTTTTTTTTTTTTTTTTTTTATGAACACAATTTACGAACATCACAAGTGAAAAATGTTTCGATAAAACTTGTTCCTCAACACATAGTTAAGCTCATTTCTGTGAAAAACCGATAATTAAACGTTATAAAATGATTTTATTTTTTTTATATAATACTGATTTTAAATCTCATTAAAATACGATAAAAGGGATTTTTAGACAAAAAATTTGAGAATTGAGATTTAACAGTTAAATAAAAAACACTCACTATATTTCTTAACAGTAATGTTTAATAATGATGCAAGCAAATATAATACCTTTAGAACCAAATTCATGTAAAGATAGAAATATGTTAAGTATTAAAAACTCTTGAAATATTAAAAAAAATAAAATACATCAGTTAAAAAACGTGGGAAAGAAATAATATACCCTTACGTATGAAACTGAACAGCTTACACTTTGGACAATATATGTCTACAAGAATAATTTTAGCACTGTCATAATGTCGTAGCACTGTATATAGTCATAATTAAGGAATGTCTTTTAATATTTAATCATAAAAATAGGGCCTAGGAAAGAAAAAACAATATATTCTTATGAAAAATGTATATTCAAGACTATTTTTCTCACAATATTTCATTCTACATATCCAGGACTTTAAATCTGATGAACTCGCTATCTTTAAATACCATATAGCGAAAAAGTAATAAATATTCTGTACATTTTGAGTTATTCTAATTTTTAAAAATGTAGATAGGGGAATAACAGATAATTATTTTACAGTTTGCAATATTAAGAAAAAGAAAATAAAAATATTGCTGATATTCAAAGCTATAAGAGCGCTTTTACTAAATTATATTATTTCTTAAATTTGTCGCAATATATCTCAAAATAATACAAAGAAAATAATAAGTGCATTTTTATACCCAATAAACCTCAATAAATATTGTATTTGAAAATTCTGTAAATAATTTAGCAATGACAGTCAATCAGAAAGTTATAATTTATATATATATATATATATATATATATATATATATATATATATATAT
>BMAW01099502.1:137341-193339 GCA_019974015.1 Nephila pilipes | reverse complement strand
ATATATATATATATATATATATATATATATATATATATATATATATACACGAGGTGTGGCTATTAAATAATGAGACTGCTACAGAAGAAGTACGCATATGCCAAACTCCAGCAAATGACAGCTATTAAGCATGAAGCCTTTTCATTTGAATGCAGTGGCCCTCTCTTCTCTTAATAAATCTATATTGCAAATCTTCATTCGAATTAGAGCTATATTTTTATTTCGCTGCAATAAGTAAAAGTGTAACAATAGAGCAACAAATTGCTGTGAAATTTCACATGAAAATTAGAAAAACCGCTATTGAAACTTATAATTTATTGAAAAAGTGTATGGTAATGAATGCTTATCACGGGCTTGTGTTTTAGAGTGGCTTTTGATGGCCGAGGAGACGTTGAAGATGATTCACACACGAGTCGTCCTTCCATGTCTAAAACGTACGACAATATCGGAAAAAATCGGCAATGTGGTTCAATCTGACCGCCAGTTAAGTATTCGTGCGATTCCTGAGACTGAATTAATGGACAAAGAATCCGGACGGTAAATTGTACATAAAAATTTTAACATGCAAACAGTGTGTACCATAATAGTGACCAAAATTCCCATGTTTGAAAAACAAGAAGCTCGCAAAAACGTTTTTTTAATTGCCATTGAAAATAACCCAAACTTATTGGAAAGAATAATAACGTGTGACATATCGTAGCTTTTAACTTGCGATCCTGAAACGAAGATCCAATCCATGCACTTGAGGTACCCTTCTTCTCTAAGTACCAAAAAAGCTCAAATGAGCAAATCAAAATTCAAGGCAATGATGATTGAGTTTTTTCATAAATGAGCAATGAATTATTTTAAAAAGCTTTTTGAAACCTGAAATTCAGAAAAATCAGGCGTTATTCAGTCCCACCAGAAGACAGTGCATCGAGTGACAATTGAAGCAGTATCCCGAAGATGAGGAAGAGAAGAACCCAAGGCGAAGCTGGTGTATTTTTCCTTATTGCCTTAGCGCGAAGGCTGAACGTCTGTATAATATCTTTTGATTATTGTCTTTTAATTGTTGTGTATTGTAACTCGTCTGTCAAGTGTCGTCCAATAAATGTGTCAGAACTGTAAACAATTTTGTCCAGTTCTTGATTCGTAGACAATCTTACCCAGAATCCTATGACTTGGGTGCTCGGAACCAGAATAAATAAATATTTTAACCACTGTGCCCTTTTGTTATTAATGAATAATGAGTTTAAATAATTTAATGAAACATGATTTAAATTTATTATCTCAAGAACTTAAAGAGGTTGTGCCCGATAATGCCGAAATTTTCGGGATAAAAGTGTAATGAAAACTTTGTCGTATTCCAAATAGATTAGGAGCTCGTCCGTAGGGTCGTCAAATCGATTTTAGAGGATAGGATGGCTAAATCAAATTTTAAACATTCTGGGTTAGAGATGAAAAAATTTAAATGAGCTCAAATTTAATAGAAGATTAAATTACAAAAATTAAAAACAGAAGTCTTTTTTAATGAACATACTAACGCACAGCGTAGTATAGAGACTTTAAATAAAAGTGTTAAGGTTTTGACATTGCAATTTCTGAGCAACCAGAGGTATTACATCTATTCTTTAGTTCTTTAGAAAAAGCGTTTGATACGAACGATGTTTTGGAAACTTTTCAGGCAGAAATATTAATCAATTAACTAGGGGTTAGAGATCATAAAATTTTAGCAAATACGAATGAGGAGGAATGTCGAGTTATTACAAAATAAAAGAGTTATTTTCAGCTAAATTTAAACCGACACCTTGAAAAATAACCAACACCTTGAAAGTTTGAGTAATTTTAAAAATGTTCAACGTTTGCCAAATGAATCTCATGTACAGCTTGCATCGCGGCTAAGTGCAGCATTTGATTATTATACTGTAAAATAAACACAGATCAATATGGGTCATTGGCCATCTCTTAAAGGGAACAGGTATTGGGAAAGTAGAATATGAGAACGGAGAATATTTAAACACTGAATTGCTGAAAAAAAGCTAGCATGAAGGAATAATAAAATACAACTCTTTCACATTCTGAAAGAGGTCGGACTTACGGAATAATTAACGGTTATGTTCCGAGGAAAACTTAAACCTTGAATCTATTGATGAAGATTGTTTTAAAGGATGGAAGCTAATTTAATGGAAGACCACACATCTTTTCATTTCCAGAAAGGTTAAGACTCTATGAACAAATTAAAGAATAGTTGGAATCGGGGATAATTCGTCATTCATCCTCAGATTTTGGAGCAGCTGTTGTGTTAACTAGGAAAAAGGATGGTAGCATACGAGTCTGCGTATACTCCTTAGCTGACAACACTTTTCAGAAAACAAGATCGTTTGAAAAATGGTGAATGTCCAGAAAAAACAGTGCATTACTATGCAGAGAATTCCCCCCCCCGCTGATTGTCTTGCGCATGGTTGCTACAAACTGGTTCCTCTCAAGTACTATGCCTTGGAGATCAAACTTTTACTAGAAATGAGGATTTGGTAGGGTAAAACCTGCAAACCAGTAAAGCAAAGATTTCCCGTATAAATGATCTTTCTAAAAATTAATCACCGAGAACTTCTCCAAAGACCCTTAATTTTCCTTTTCTACTTACATAAATGTGTTCACTTTGTAAATTCAATAGCAATTTTTCCCAACATTTAATCTTGAAAAATGCATAAAATATTGAATTATATTAGGATCAATTTAGGATTTTACATTTTTTTAAAGAAATAAATGCCTAGTTATCTGATTGAAATGTGAGCTACTTATATATATATATATATATATATTGAGTTTTATTACATTCGCTGAAAATTATGATTGTTTTTATGACAATTAGTAAAAAATAAATATAAGGAATTTACATACATTATACAGAATACAGATTTAGCTTTATGGTTGGTAGTTATTTAGCTTTATGGTATATAAAAGCGAAATATCACTGACTGACTCATCACGTGATCTCTAAGACTATACAACCGATTGACTTGAAATTTAGCATAGTTACTCATTTTGCGATGTAGACGCTCACTAAGAATGGATTTTACGGAAGTCTTATCCAAAATGTAATTTTCATCCGTTAATCTACTCTTATCCATCGGTTATGTAATTTTTAGCGACTTTATCGCCAAAAATGAAATGACAAACACCAAACGGAATACATATTTTTTTCTATGTATACTGTGTATTGTCACCAATTAGGTTGACTCGGTGAGATTTGCACTTGCGAAATGGAAAAATACCACATAATTTTATATTGAATCGCTAATGGAGGATTGGCAAGTTTTTGACGAAGGGGCTCTTTTTGTGAAATTTCGTGCATGTCAAAAATAAGAAACGTATATATTTAGCGATAGAAATAAATCAGTTTGGAATCCCACGGTTGGTGAAAGTGTAGTTTAGTTCCAAAACTTCGCGGGATCTTGAAAAATACTAAAATGGCGACTTTTTACGGAGTAGCACACACGCAAGACATTCTTCGTTTGCTGGAAGACCTCTCTACATGCAAGAACGAACTCAAGAGGCTATGACATACGTAAGAAAATTTGGACGATCCGACTTGCACGACTTCTTTTTAAGGGCTGCGTCCACTTGTAATCCTTAATGGTCAGATATCAAAGATGTCTTTAGCCAAGGACTTATCAATTCAAAAATCTTATGATAGACACGATTCCATTGCGAAGTTTAACATGAATATGGTGGAATGAATTTTATCCATATTATATATATATGGGGTGACTTTTTACTTAAAAAATTTATTTTTTCATATATTTGAAAGTCGTGGATAACCATTATTATAGACCATCAATTTCTTAAAATTTTAAATTTAGATTATCATTAACGTTTTAAAAATTGAAAATTTTCTTGATATTTTACGTATAGGTTTCAAAATATTATATTACCGTCTGTCCAGCGATACGGGCGGGTATCAGCTAGTTAGTTAATATGTTCATCAAAAGTAAAGAATTGAAAACTGTTGCCATTATTTTGAATATATAAATTTTCCGGTTCATTCACATGCTGCCAAACGATCGGTGAAAAGAGATGACATGCTTTCAATTTGAAATGACCGTTTATTTTTTGTTTTGCCGAGTGCGCCGCCATTCTTTGTCTACATTCGAATTCGAATCGACGAAAGCGGAATAACCGGCGTTGTAAAATATTGATCGAGACTGTCAGAGGTATTGAATTTTACTTTTTTTGGATGGTTGATAATCTTCTCTCAGAATTTTTTTTTCATTAAATCGACGGTTGAGTTATTTGTTTTCTAAGATAGCGTAGAATTATTAGTTTTGCAGGTCAGTTAAAATCGAACTGTAAACATGGCGGATTCCGTTGATTTGGATGATGACTGGGAGATGAATGATGTTAGTGCTAAAGTTTCCAAAGCTAATAAGAAGCTCTCTGTTGAGCGCATTTATCAAAAAAAGACACAATTAGAACATATTTTGCTTCGACCTGATACTTATATTGGATCTGTAGAACCTGTTACTCAAACGATGTGGGTATATGACGAAGATGTTGGTTTGGTAAATAGAGAAGTTACTTTCGTTCCTGGATTATATAAGATATTTGATGAAATTCTGGTGAATGCAGCTGATAATAAACAAAGAGATAAAAGTATGGATTTAATAAAAATTGAAATTAGTCCTGAAAAAAATAAAATTTGTATATGGAACAATGGTCAAGGTATACCAGTTGTAGAACACAAGGATGAAAAAATGTTCGTTCCATCATTGATATTTGGTCATTTACTGACCTCTTCTAATTATAATGATGAAGAACGAAAGGTAACAGGAGGTAGGAATGGTTACGGAGCAAAATTATGTAATATCTTCAGCACTAAATTTACTGTTGAAACAGCATGCAAATCATACAAAAAACAATTTAAACAAACCTGGAAAGATAATATGACTAAAGCAGAAGAACCAAAAATTAACACTTTCAATGGTTCTGATTTTACATGCATTACCTTTTATCCTGACTTAGCAAAATTTAAGATGACTGTTTTGGATAAGGATATTGTTGCTATCATGACAAGACGTGCCTATGACATTGCTGGTTGTGCTCGTGGTGTTAAAGTAATCTTGAATGACAAAAGATTACCAGTGAAATCATTCAAAGACTACATAAATTTATATTTGAGTGACAAAACTGATGATAATGGAGATGCTTTAAAACCTGTTCATGATAATGTGAATGAACGATGGGAAATTGCAGTAACTCTTAGTAACAGTGGTTATCAACATGTAAGTTTTGTCAACAGTATTGCTACAACCAAAGGTGGGCGTCATGTGGACTATATTACGGATCAGTTGACATCTAAGATTGTTGAAGTGATAAAGAAAAAGAACAAAGGTGGGAAAGATGTAAAACCTTTTCAAATCAAAAGTCATCTGTGGGTGTTTGTTAATTGCCTTATTGAGAATCCAACATTTGATTCTCAAACAAAAGAAAATATGACATTGCAAGTGAAAAATTTTGGTTCCAAATGCCAACTAAATGAAAAATTTATCAACCAAGCAATGAAATGTGGTGTTGTTGAATCGATTATGTCCTGGATAAGATTCAAAGCTCAAACTGAACTTGAGAAAAAATGCAGTGGGAAAAAACATTCCAAATTGAAAGGTATTCCTAAATTAGAGGATGCGAATGATGCTGGTACTAAAAACTCAATCGATTGTACGTTAATTTTAACAGAAGGAGATTCAGCTAAATCTTTAGCTGTTTCTGGATTGGGAGTTGTTGGCAGAGACAAGTATGGTGTATTTCCTTTGAAGGGTAAAATATTAAATGTTCGTGAAGCAACTCACAAACAGATCTTGGAGAATGCAGAAATAAACAACATAATTAAAATCATGGGACTACAGTACAAGAAAAAATATGAATCTATTGATGATTTAAAAACATTGAGGTATGGACGTCTGATGATAATGACTGATCAAGATCAGGATGGATCTCACATAAAAGGACTGTTGATTAATTTTATTCATCATAATTGGCCAAGTTTGTTACGTTTGCCATTTCTTGAGGAATTTATCACTCCTATCGTTAAAGCCTCTAAAGGTAAAGAAGAAAAATGTTTCTACAGTCTTCCAGAATTTGAAGAATGGAAAACAGAAACCCCAAACTGGAATAAGTACAAAGTAAAGTACTACAAAGGTTTGGGTACCAGTACAGCTAAAGAAGCTAAAGAATACTTTTCTGACATGCGGAGACATCGTATTCGATTTCATTATACTGGAAATGAAGATGATAACGCTATTCAATTGGCCTTTAGTAAGAAGATGGTAGACATGCGCAAAGAGTGGCTTACAAATGGAATGGAAGAAAGAAAACGCAGACGAGAATTAGGGTTGCCTGAACTTTACCTGTATGCTAAAGATACAACTGCAGTTACTTATAATGATTTTGTTAATAAAGAGTTGATATTATTCAGTAATATGGACAATGAGAGATCCATTCCATCTGCCGTTGACGGGTTTAAACCCGGTCAACGGAAAGTGCTTTTCACCTGCATAAAAAGGAATGATAAACGAGAAGTAAAAGTTGCGCAGTTGGTTGGATCAGTTGCTGAGCAGTCTGCTTATCATCATGGTGAACAGGCACTAGCTGGAACAATTATTGGTTTAGCACAAGATTTTGTGGGAAGCAATAACATCAATGTCTTGCTACCAGTAGGACAGTTTGGTACTCGTCTACAAGGTGGTAAAGATGCTGCAAGTCCCAGATATATCTTCACAATGCTGAGTTCTGTTTCAAAACATCTATTTTCCAATTTAGACTCGCCTCTTTTGCATTATCTGTATGATGACAATTTAAAAATAGAACCAGAATATTATGTACCTATTATTCCCATGGTTCTCGTGAATGGAGCTGAAGGTATTGGTACAGGATGGAGTACTAAAGTTCCCAATTACAATCCTAGGGACCTAGTGAAAAATATTTATAGATTACTTGATGGTGATGAGCCTGTTGCAATGAATCCATGGTATAAAAACTTCAGAGGTCAGATTGATCGATTAGATGATCAACATTTTCTAGTTAGTGGAGAAATTGCTATTTTGGAAAACAATAAGGTTGAAATTACTGAGCTCCCTATTCGTACTTGGACTCAAGTATATAAAGAAAATGTTTTGGAACCTATGGTGCATGGAACAGAGAAAATACCTGCGTTTATTACTGACTATAAAGAATATCACACTGATTCTACTGTTAGATTTGTGGTGACGATGACTCCTGAGAAATTCAGTCAAGCTACAGAACAAGGTTTTCATAAAGTATTTAAACTTCAAACATCGATATCACTCTCCAGTATGGTGTTATTTGACCATCTTGGTTGCTTACGAAAATATGATAATCCTGAACAAATTTTGAAAGAATTTTATGAAGTGCGTTTTGCATTATACGAGCGTAGGAAAGAATATATGGTTGGTGTTTTAGAAGCTGAAAGTCTTAAACTTAAAAATCAGGCACGATTCATTTTGGAAAAGATTGAAAACAAAATATCAATTGAAAATCGTCGAAGAGTTGAGATGATCAAGACTTTGCAGGATCGAGGTTATGATTCTGATCCGGTTAAAGCTTGGAAAGAAGCCCAGAAAGAGCATATTGATGAAGAAAAGGCTGTAGAGTCTGATGAAGAAAAAGAAGTAGAAACTTCTGGTCCAGACTATGATTATTTATTGGGTATGACTTTGTGGAGCTTAACTCGAGAGAGAAAAGACGATTTGTTAAAAAAACGAGATGAGAAAATAAAAGAGTTAGATGATTTGAAAAGTAAATCACCTTCTGATTTATGGCGAAATGATCTGAAAGAATTTATTGAAGAACTTGATAAAGTAGAAAAAGAAGCTAAAGAAGATGATGCAGGTTCAAGTAAGCTAAAGAAAAAAAATTCTGGAAAGAAGAAGGATGAAGATAAACCTTCACCATTTGGAGAAAGAGTAAATCCGCAAATAGATGATGATTACAAAAAGAAGTGGGAGAAAAAACCAACTATTCCGGGCGAGAAGAAAGGACGCAAGAAGAAACTTCCTGATGTTAAGGAAGAAGATGGAGATGATGTCAAAGAGGTGTCTTTATCGGAGAGATTAAGTGCAACTCCAGTCAAGAAAGAAAAAGGCAAAGGTAGTGCAAAAGTTGCTCCTAAGCAGCCACCTGTAGATAAGAAGCGTGGGGTAGGTAAAAGTCCTAAAAAACCCAAAAGAAATCCATGGTCAGATGATTCAGGGTCAAACGAAGAAATGTCTGGAATATCGGATATGGAAGAGTTGGCAGATGATTATATTCCAGCAGAGAAAAGAGAAATGGCTCCTCGGCGAGCAGCAGCAAAAACCAAATACAATTTTGATAGCGATGAATATGATGCAATGAAGAGTGATGAAAGTGGAGATGAAGCAAGAGAAACACCCCCTCCACGTGTAGCGGTAAATCACAAAAATGCTGAAGTAAAAGAGAAACTAAATGGCAATATTTCTTCTGATATGTCAGATAGTGAAAGTAATCCTCCACCTTCATCAAATCCCAAAGGTCAATCGCACAATGACTTATTTGATTCCTTGCTCGGTGACAAGGGCGAGAACCAAAATTCTGGTAAATCGGCAGAAATTCGCAAAAATATGGATTCAGACAGTGATTCTAGCTCGGGCTTTAAAATCGAAGTAGAAAAACCAGCACCCAAAGCAGCTCCTAAAAAGCGAGCAAGAAAAACTAGTGATGACAGTTCTGGAGATGATTTTAAACCGAAGGCCAAGAAAGAGGCCAAAGCCAAAAAGCCTGCTGCTCCAAGGAAAAAGGCTGCTCCTAAAGAAGGTGGTGCTGTTAAGAAGCCCAGTAAACCTAAAGCCAAACCTAAGAAAAAGGGTTCGGATTCCGACGATGAGTTTGGAGGTTCGGGAAATGACAACGATGTTCCCTCAGAACCACAACCTGTGCGTCAACCCCGTGCTGGAAGAACAAAAGCTCCAACAAAATTCACTTTTGATTCAGATTCTGATGATGATTTTTAATTCCATTTTGTTGTAGAATTACAAGAAGGACAATAGGAATACTTTTATTGAAGTGCACAATTGACTAATGAAATAGATTGAGATTTTTGTGGGGGACGGGGGAAAAATTTACATGTTTCACCAAATTTTCTGATTTTGTACAGCATTGTGTTATAATCCAGTCTCTTATTTGTTAAAAAACTCATCTGATTTATTGTTATTCTTCCTTCTTGTATTTGAATGGACATGTGATAAGATTCATTTTTCATCTTCATGGCCTTGATAATTGTATTTTGTTCACGGGGGAGAAATATTTTCCCTGCTGTAATTAAGCAATCTTTATTGATACAAAATAGACTTATACTGCAATTCATGGACAAAGATGTAACATCTGAATGAGGAGCATGAATTTTGTATATTTTAAAGTCGATAGAAAAGTACGGATTAAGGAGGAAAAACACATTTCAAATAAATCTGTATTGAATGTGGGACAACACCATTTTTATCTCTGCATTTTTCCTATTGGAGTAACTTTTATTTTATGAAACTAATGGGTCTTAATTTTCATGACATTGTTATTGAGTAATTGCAAAAAAAGAAATTTATTGTAAAAGTTTTATTTCAATTTAATTAGTAAATATCAATAAATACTGTGATTTTACTATAGTAATATTTTTAATATAGTAGTTAATGTATCCAATAGCAGTGGTATCCAAAGAGTATGTTATTATTCCAATTTAAATTTGTTATTTTTTAATCATTATATATTGTAAATTAGAAAAATTTGTGATGTGGGTATTAGTGGGCACATAATTTTAAGACCTAACTACTGCTAAAAGTAACATGTAACCATTTTACTGGTAAGGGTACACAATTTTAATGCGATTTAGCTGAAATAATATTGTATTATCATAAAAGAAATTTTTATGAATTTTAATTTGAAAAAATACCATTTAATGTGAGTTTCAACTGGGAGTGTTAAATTGTGTCAGTTTCAACCAGTGGATAAGAATTTGAAAATTACATCATTATTTAAAATTCTTAGCCTTTATTTTATGAAAATATGTGCTCAATAACTGACTAACATATTTTTTGTGTGAATTTTTGTTATAAATTTACTTTTTTTTGGCATTTTAAAGTTAATTAGTTTTATTTTTAAAATTGTTTCTGTATTTTCTATTATACATTTGATTCATTAAACTATATATATATATACACACATTCAATTTATTTTGAAAGGGGGGGGGACAGCTTTGTATATGATGGCTTAAATACAACAAGTATAATTGTGGAAATTGTTTCTAATGTATGTTTTGAATTCTTTCTTAATAAATTTCTCCTGCTAACTTTATTTTTCTATGAATTAAATTGTTTTCAAATGAGTGTTAAAGTACTTCGTAGTATTAAGTACTGGTATATATATTTTTATGTATTTGTATTTCATTTTGTTTGTGTTACATTAATGGTCTTTTACATTATATTGTACTTTGTATGTTTTCTTTTACATAAAACTGATACAATTTTTAAGTGTAAATTCTGAGCAGAATGTGTTGTTTCAAGTGTTGATAAATTTCATCCGAAGTGTCTTCCAGTTTGAGAATTAGTTGTACATTGTTCCAATAATTTTTTTTAAAAAAAAATTCAGTTATGTGATTTTACTTATTCATTATATAGTTGAATATGTATATATAATAATTTACCTTTTGAATTTTTATCATATGTTGATATTTTTCTTTTCAATTTCAATACATTAGTTAACTAGCTACTGGTCTATTTTTATAGCATTATGCCAGAACCAGTTTTTTTCATTTCATTAGGCTCTGTGTGTTATGTATATTCATTTTAAATATGTAACAAAACTTAAATACCATGGTTGATAATATTATTGCCGAAGGAATAATTGTAAAATTATCTTGATGAAATGTAATCATTAGTAAAAGATAACTAGTCATCTTCAAAATTTTCTGTTGGCAATGTAAGGTATATGATTTTGTAATTACTTAATAAAAACGTATAATCCAGGATTTTGGTTATTTTCTGAATTATATGAAATGTGGTTGATATAATTTAGCCAAAAATAAAAAAATCTTAAAAATAGTTTTCAAGGGTTGTCATAATTGGAAATTTGATATTGATATGGGAAGATCTCGCCACACCATGTTGTAAATGCCTAATTTATAAATAAGGTTAACAGTTCTGTCTCAGAGGTGAAATACTATTCTCTAAATTCTGGAAATGAACCAAAATTATAAAACATTTTGCCATTGTATTAAAAAAAAAAAGAGGCTGGAAATAGTTACAATTTTTATTCTAAGTATATTGGTTTGAAATATGTGCTTTTGATTTGCATCTTTTTTTTTTACATATTAGCAATTGTTAAACTATAGAAAATTCTCTGTAAAATATATTTCTTCTATACGTATTTCTTGTATAAAAGTTTTCTTCAACCTAATTTAAATACTGTATATATTTTTTACTTTTGTTTCATATGTGAGACTTCACTAACTCATTCCAGTAAGTAATGCATAAGAATACATTTTAGGAATATTCTTATTTATTTGTAGCCTAACATGTATGGAATTTAGGGTCAAATACATCAAGCTTTGTTTTATGTGTGCGTAAGCATTTATATATCTTTTGAAAAATGTACAGCCATACTAATATCGAAAGTTTTATAACAAGACCATGTTATGTATATGAATATTGTTTGTTCTGAATATTGTAAGGTTTCAAATATCATTGTTATTGCTATCATTTTTGATGAAACTTTGGAAAAAGGGGAAAAATTGTGTCATGTTATTTTATTATTCATATGACAAAATCGGTTAAACTTTTAACTATCATCATTGATCTGAAAAAATTGTCTCCATTTTAAACTGTGTGCATTGTAATTTATTTGAAATTAAAAATATGATATGAAACAAAACTTGTTGAGTTTCTGTACGTATCCAGAAATTTCTGAAATCAGTATTGCTTTTCAGTTATTTATGTACTTTGCTTTGTACATAACGGTAATAAATAATCTGGTTTTGTCTATGTTTGCATGAGTACTGATGAATAAAATTTTTTTACTCACCATGTTAAGGAATGATGGAGGAATATAACACTTACGTGAAGTCGAAAGAATTAAAAAAAAATGTTCATAATACCCTTGCTAACATTAAATGATATATATCTTTGTTTTTAAATTAAATATTTTAAAAATTTAATCAAAACTAATATTGGGAAATCGAACAATTTTGTAATTATTTAAATGGAAATCTTGAAGATCTAATTATCTGCATTTTAAAATTTTTATTCAATTTAGCTGTTGATGAATTGGAACTAGATATAATTAATTTTTGTCATTAAGGTTATTTCCATTTATGTGTATTAATTTTACCTATTAACTATTGAATTTTTTTTTACTAGAGAATTTGGAGCAAAATATGAAAGATCGGTTTTTCTAGTACATTACAATTGGATTAAAATTGTTATATATACATTAATGTTTTTAATTTCTAAACTTTACAGAGAAAAATATGTTTCATTAATTGAATAATTACTTCAAACATTTATGTGCTGAAAATATTTTTATTTAGGCAGCAAAGAATTTATTAAAGAAAATATAGCAAAACTTATTATATATTTATCAGAATACCAGGTATATTGCGAAGAATTACTTTTTTGATGTAGAAATTCATTTTTTATATTGCCTTGAAATCTTTTTCATGTGTGAAAGAATGTGCCATTGGTTGGTTTTATTAACTTTGCTTTAGAAGCAACATGAGGGCCATTGCCGACCAACCATGTAATTTTGAACCTCGATCTAGAGAAAACTCGTTGCAATTGTATTATATTAGTTAGTGTGTTTTTTCAACATTTCAAACATAGAAAATGATTCTCACATTTTTATATGGATTTAATCCGAATAAAAAGTTATGTTAAACATAGAATTTATTTTTAATATCATTAAGGTATTTGTGTAAGCAAAACATTCAAAAAATAAAAATATTTTAAAGTATTCTTTTGAATAGATAGAAACATGATTTTATATTTTGCTGAAGGCATATTGTTAGAGGAAAGTGTTAATTCTATATAAAATTATTTTAAGATATGTCTTTAAATTATTTGATGAAATTAAATTGAAACAGTATGCTTCTTAAAATTTTATTTTAATGGGTTGTAGAAGTCTAGTAGGTAGGGTCACAAATTTAAATGAATTGATGACTTGTGCAAAATACAAATGATGTGACTCATTAAATTTGTTTTTAAAAAATTATGTAGCATCCATACCAAAGAGTCTGGAATAAAATCGATAGCCCTTGCTCAAGAGCAGTATCAAAGGAAACAAAACACATGAATTTTTAACATTTTGTATGAAATGAAAACGTTTTTATGTTATAACAATGAGTTTAAATAAATGTTACATAGAATTGTAATATGCATATCAAGTAATTATTAATATAAGGATCTTCCTCTGTACTTTTCATATCTGTCCTCAAAAAGCTCATTTATAATAAATATTGTACACAAATAAAATAAAATGATCTAAAGTAATAGATGATGATGCAGCTAATTAAAACTTGGTATTTTTTCTTCCTGCCAGAGATAGCCAAGTGGTCATGAGCTTATTCAGGCAAATCCCATTTCCACTAAAAATCCATCTTGCATTGGGGCTGATGCACATTAAATCTGTCTACTAGATGGAAGTTTGGAGAAACTTCCAACTCTGGTATCTTTGTCACTCAAGAGGACCAAAATTACTAAGTCCATTGCCAGTTGCCCTTGTGTCAAGTACTACATTAACAAACAATTTTTCACTTCAATTAGCATATTTTCATTCGCAAGATATTTCCAATAGAAATTGGTCCGAAGACACCCCCCCCTTTTTTTGGAATATTTTGTAGCAAAATTGGCAACTGCTATGAAATGTCACCTGTTGCATAACTAGAAGAAGTAGCGAGATTCAGATTTGGCAAAGCAAAACATTCTCTTAAATTTTGCTTCAGGGATACCCTAGCTATCCTCAATTTTCGACCCTTTCTGTTTAAGCTACAATGCAAACAAATGTTCGGCACAGCATAACCAAATTTGACTTTTGCACCATAAACACCAATATTCACTCTCTTTGTCCGATTTTAAATTTTATTTCCATTTTTCACCACTGTTCTTTACACTTATGGTTATATGAAAAAAATTAACTTTGTAATTTATACAATCCCAAGCACAATTCAATACAATATTAATGCTCCTGTTCTAAGGCAGTTTTGAACTAAATGACATGGAAGATTTGAGAATTTAAGTAGAAAGGTGGTTGTGATTTTACAGAAAGAGGCTCAATCTCGAAACTTAAGATGAAAAATCAACCTAGTGACTACTTGCATCTAAAGTACCACAATATACTCATTAAATTTTTCTTACATGCTAATTTTGAACTATATTTCATTGGAAACTATTTTTAGATTAAGTTGAAATATTGCTATAGATGTATTTTAAGAAGTATTAATGATAGAAGAATATAGTTCTAATAGTGCTACTGACATGCGATTGTAAATATAAAATTAACTATAGTAATTATGTTTTTTACAGTTAAGTGTTTTGCAAAATACTATCAAACACTTCCAGCTTGTTAGACTATTTCAAAACTGCAAGGTAGTGCTATATTTAGCAAATTTGTTTATAATAATGTACATTATTTTCTGAGCTAAAGTTATTTTCAGAATATTTTTAATTAAATAATTCCTTTTCTGGAAAAATGATAAAATTTACTAGAAAGTACAAATAAAAATGTCAAATCTAATAATAATTTTGTTAAATAATCTGTATCGTGTACATAAATTATCAATGTAGACTTTAAAAAGCAAATATCATTTAGCCAAAATTAATATCTACATTTAAATGATTTCATTAAATTTTGAATAACTGGATTTTGCAAACTGATTAACTTCTAAACATTTTATCAAATATATATATTATAATTTTGAATGGAATTTTACAGTGACCAGCTGGTGCAAAATCATTTATCAATTAAAAAAATTACTCGTTGACATATTTAGCATGTCTGTTTGTAAAAGAATGGCAGGCTTTTTTTAAAAAAATAAAAGCTGCTACATATTTTTGTAAATTTTATTTATTTTCATTAATGCTACATATTACATACAAGACGAGATATATATAAAAATTCACATTGCCACTGGGTAATAAAAAATATTATCTACATTATACATAATTAAAACAATATGCTTCCTACATATCCTATAAAATCGGCACTTGTCGACTAGTTTGTTGCAATAAAAACCAAAACTTTGATTTTCTGGAAAAGAATACAATTTGTACATAAAATATTTTTTGGCAGATTCAAACGACAAACAGCACCGTTAAGAACCCAATAAAATTGCTAGAAGGCAAAAATAAATAAGGTCAATAAAACACGCTTTTGTATACACTCTTAATAAAATAAATGGCATTTACGATAAGCTGCGTTGCACTAAATTTTGAGTATTAGTTGCAATATAAAAAACACATGACAATGTAGAAACCTAAATGATATAATGCATTGTTGAAAAGAAAGTTAAAAAATAAAATTTTATAAAGCTAACAATGTTGAGCTCTAATTTTATAAAATTGCACCTTTAATTTTTTTTATCAAGATTTTTACAGTATAATATATATAAGGTACATTTAATTTTAATAATAACAATAAAAAAAAAAGATAGCTATTATGATATATTTCTATTTCATGAGAAAACTCATCACAACAAAAATTTATCAGTAGACTCTTAATTTCTGAAAAATATGTAATAAAAAAAAAGAAATTTACCTTTTTTGCTCTACAAATGATAAGTAAATGAAAATTAGATCTAACATATAACAAGTACAATATTTCACACAATATGCAACAATCAGTTTTTGACCATTAAATGGGTTACTTTCCAAGAAATTCAGAAATGTTGCAAGTTTTTTTCTTGTAGGTAAAAAAGACTAGCATAACTTCAAATTAAATTAATACAACATCAATAAAAGTGTTCATTTTTTTTATAAAGATTTCTTATTTGAATTATTAATAATTTTCAATTAATGCTACATTTTGGCATTAAATGTTACAGCAAGAGACATGGAAATTTTAAAAATCCATAATAGTATGATAATAGCTAAGAATTAAATAACACATACTTAGAGGTAAATTGCATTGTAGATTTTAAAATAAATTAAAATGTAAAACAACCCTTCAAAAGTTTTTTTTCTTTTTTGTCCTTTTTAAAAATTTAATTTTTCCCTGCTCAAGAAATTTTTTTTCTTCTTTAATTTCAGTTGATTAAGATCATCATAGGAATAATACATTAAATGAAACAAAGATTTATATAAATGGCAAATTGATTTTGAAACATGCATGACTAATTTTATGTGTTAAAAATTATTAAATATGAACAATTTTTTTTAATGTAGAAATATTGTGAGTTAAAATTATTTTAATAGATGGTTCAAAATACATTAGACTTTAAATGTGAGCATTAATTTTATGAACTTAAACAAAACTATTTACTTTATCAATACTGGACAATTATTCATTTATGCATAAAAATTTGAAACTAATAATTTAAATTAGCATTTGAAATTTAAAAGAAAATTCAAACTTTTGATTAAAAAAAGTTTAATTATTATAAACTTATAGTGCAATGTGACATTTTATGAAATGAAAAATCTTATGCACTTTTGACATCAGGTAAATTTGTTGAACACTTAATTTTATTCAGTTTCCTAAAAAGGGAGGGAGGAAAATCACTTTATATGTTTCAAAATCTGTGATAATTATCTTTTAATTTTTTTTTTACCCCATTTATAAAAGGTCAAAAAATTATAAATGACTTGGATATCAGATCAAAACTCATTTTCAAAATAACTTAAAAGTTATTAAAACGAAAAAAAAAAAAGTTTTTATGTATCATAACCTTTCAACTAAAATAGAAATATTTTTAGTTTATATAAATTTATAAACATAGAATTCACATCTTAACAAACATAAAAAATGCACTATATTTCTTCATATTCTTAATCTTGCAAGTTTGTTTAGTAAGGTCTGCTTGGGCTTCATTGTATAATCCTGCTTTTCTGAGAATTGAAGATAATACACATCTGGATGGTTTTCTTTAAACTATATAAAAGAATTACAATAATTAAATTAGTAAATGTAATTAAAAAGTTATAATAAAGTGTAATAGTTGCTAACAATTGAAGATAGAGAATGACTTATCTGCTAAATGGCTGACAAAATTAAAGTTTTAATTCAAGTTCTTGCACAGATTAATATTTATAGCTTAAAGCCATTTCTGATGCTATTGAAATGTATTTAAAGAATTGTTTTGATAATTTTAACTGTCAGTTAAAAGAATCATATTTTCTCAATTTCTTTATGAAAAAATAATTTACTATACTTTGGAGTTTTTATAAGCAAATGCTATATGTAAACAAAACATCAAATCTTGTTTCATAGTTTGAATTGGTTTCCAAACAAAAGAGGAAGATTATCCCCCCTCCAAGTACATTGTATTTAAACATATAACATTATTTAACTAAACAGCCTCTGAATTTCAAAAAAGATGAGAAATGACTTATCTGCTAAATGGCTGACAAAATTAAAGTTTTAATTCAAGTTCTTGCACAGATTTTACTGTTTTATTCTGTTTGAGCTGTGCTTACAAAAATTTCTTATACAACACAATATCGCTTTAAATATTTTTATATAAATGTGAAATTGCTAAATTTAATTAAAATCTTAAGTAATTTAATTAACTTCATTACATCATTTATTAGAAACTGAACTATGTCACCACACAGAACAGTTTACTGCTACAACTTCAATAACACTGAAAATATTTTCAAACACATTAAGATTGTTTTTGTTTAATATCAAAAAATATTTTCCAAACTCTTAACAGTTTTTCAAAAAGAAATTCTTTGTAACATAGTTCAATTTGATTCAATCATTTTTTTTCCCAATAAAAATATGGTCCAGATTTTATATTTTTATTGCTAAACTGTTTCTGAATTTTAAAAGACCACAGTATAATACATAAGTTGCCTGTAAAAAATTATTTATTTCAATTTCATTGCTAATTAAATTTTAATGACTTTTTTACATCATCTAGGAGAGTCCAAAATGAATTGAATGAACCAGTGTGAAACCTTTGCTTATCAACTCTTCCTCTTTTTTTTGATTTTTTTCATAAAATAAATTTAATACTTGATTAACTCAAATTTAATCCCTTTAGTAGCCTGTTCCATGTCGGAAACTGTGTGCCAAGCTTCATATGAATAACTGCTAGGATTTAGTTTTCTATAGAAACAGACTGAACGGTCGAAATACAAATATATTATACTAGCTGATATCCACCCGCTTCGCTGGGCAGACGATAATATTATATTTCGCAACCTATAAGTAAGATAAAGAAAATTTTCAATTTTTAAACGATAAGGATAATCTAAATTTAAAATTTTAAGAAATTGATTGTCTTTAATAATGGTAATCCACCACTTTCAAAAATATAAGAAAAATAAAAAATTTGAGTAAAAGGTCACCCTATATATATATATAACTCATTCCATACATGTTATGCCTAATATTGAAAAAAAAATACAACCTTTTGTTAGAAGATTCATCATGTGCTTAACTTTCAAATGAAATACCCTTGCAATGAAATCTTATTTATCATAAGACTTTTGTCCCAACATTGAAATACTAAATAAAAAGTCGAAAAAGTTGGGATGTCCAAAATGTCTTACACATGTCATAGCATCTTGAGTTCGTTCATGCATGTAGCGAGGTTCTCCAGTAAACGAAGTTGTCTTGCATGTGCGCTACTCTGTATGAAGTAACCATTTTAGTATTTTCAAAATCCCTCTAAGTTTTGCGGCTTTTGATAAACTACACTTTCACCAACCGTGGGATTCCAAACTTATTTATTTCTATCGATAAATCTGTATGTATCCTAATTTCGACATGCATGAAATTTCACATAAAGAGCCCCTTCGTCAAAATCTTGCCAATTCTCCATCAACGCTTCAATATTAAATTATTTGGCATTTTTCCATTTCGCATGTGCAAATCTCACCAAGTCAACTTAATTGGTGACAATACACAGTATACATAGAAAAAAAAATATGTATTCCGTTTGGTGTTGGTCATTTCATTTTTGGCGATAAAGTCGCTAAAAATTACATAACCGATGGATAAGAGTAGATTAATGGATGAAAATTACATTTTGGATAAGACTTCCGTAAAATCTGTTCTTAGTGAGCGTCTACACTGCAAAATGAGTAACTAGTTATGCTAAATTTCAAGTCAATTGATTGTATAGTCTTAAGGATCTCGTGATGAGTCAGTCAGTGGTATTTCGCTTATATGTATATAGATATATAGCTTGTAAAGAGTAATTTACATATAACACTTTATATGTGAACAAAATTAAATTTTTTTTTTTAAAAAAACCCCAAGTTTTCATAATTTTTAAAAAGTAAGCATTTTTACAAGCTATGTGTTCAAATGTTGTGAAAAGCTCTTTTTATGATGCAAAATCAGCTGACTTATTATATATATATATAGTATTTAGAATAATACACAAGTGTGTAATATTACTTCTCGAGATCTCTGATAGTTGGAATGATCATAAATTGCAAATACTTTTATAAAAACACAAACCTGTTTAATTTTTTTCCTCCTTTCCTTCTCACTAATATTCTGATCCAGAACAATGCTATTCAGAAGACTTTTGAGAGCTTCTTTCGAAATGGAAATCTTTTGATCTTCATACTGCTGTTTTGAAACCATTTCACAATAAGTAAGTAAACAGGTATCATCCACAGTATATTTAATCTGCAACAGAGCGATGGAGAGCAGAAAATCATCATGAGAGAGGAAAGAGTGCAACCCAGAAATTCACCAAAAAAAGAGATAAGCAAGCATTCAGAATAAATTATAAGCACAACAAAAGATTTATTTTTTCTTAAGGTGGAGAGATGAAAGTTAAGAAAATGAATATTTAGAAAAAACTCTCAATGTATCAAAAATAAAATAACCGAAATATCACCAGTGACTACACAAATGAGAAATACTGGAAAACTGGTTATCCCTAGTCACATTCTTCGACAACTTTCATTGACACAAAAAGATAAACGAGTATGTGTGACATCCCCGCCACTTGTATTTAAGTCACTTTCCCCACTTTTTGATTGGGAAATCAAACAGTTTTGTTGCAAACTTTCAATTAATAATTAAATAATTTTAAATTATACTCATAATTTTGAAAAGCTATTTCATTTCAACTTATTTTTGTTGATTTAATAGATTTCTGTTAGTGAAAATTAAATTGATAAGAGGTTAACTGAATTTTATTCTGATGGGTTTAATAGATATTACAAATGAAACACAAAATGTGTTACATTCAAAGGTATTTGCTTCATAGTTAAAAAAACAACAACAGAGGTAGTGCAAATAGTGCTGAATGGCATGCTTTTAATATTAAAGAAGTTGGTAAAAAAATATGGGACTAGAAATAACTTATATTAGTTATCTTTAAAATAGAGATAACTAAATTTATAATACTGAAACTATGATTAATTGTTTCAATAGTAAGAATTATATCATTAATAGACATTTTAATTTTTTTTTATTTTAACAGTAATAATAATATATTTTAATGTTCGCATTTCATTAATGTAATGTTGATGTTTTATAATTCTCATAAACCTTTTTTAGAAAAATATGCCCATCTTGCTGATTAAAAAGTTATTTAATAACACATATGACATTAATTTTTAACACAGTATCATGTGCATATATAATAGGCATTGTTAAAATTATTCAAATTAAATATAGATAAGTTTAATAAAGAAACAGCTATTAAGAACTTAATAAACATAAAAATTCTTAAGGGTATTGAAATGAGCATTAAAACATTATCTATTTATACTTTAGAATTTTAAAACATTGGTCTCTTTCTATCAAGTGGAATTTTAAAATTTACAATGCAAAATTCAATGTTTCTCATCAGCTAAATGATTAAAATAAAATAAATATTTACATAGTTTTTTCACTAATTTTTTACAGTGCAAGAGATCAATTAAGTACTGTATATCACATAAAGCAAGGCTTTAAATTAATGAAGAAAAGCATGCATAACAGACACCAGGTTTTCACAAAAAAGTGGCATGCAAAAAAAAAAGCAAAGCACAGAAAATATAAATCAAGAGCTCACTCTTCCAAAGCATGATCGAGACATATCTTCCACTTCTTGCTTCAAACCATTAGGGATTTGAAATAAAAATTCACAGTTGTCCATTAGAAATGCTGCCATTTCAGATAAAAGTGTATACCTTTGATTAGATTGCACAATAGCTGACAGAAATGTATCTAAAAGCTGTAGGATAAAAGAAATATGTTTATAAAATGTTTAATTGGTTGCTTCAAACAGAATTGCATTCTACTCTCAATATTCATGTATACTAAATGTATATAGCATTTGTATAAATCTAATCTGAATTTAATTCTTACCAAATTGAAGGGCATACTATCAGCAATATTTTTGAATAATCCCCTTCCCTCTAGTTGCTATTACTAAAACCATCTTATAACAATCTTGAAACTTTTTAAAGATAATGGATGGAAACTATATATAAAATCAATATGTTTCCAAAGAATATGTGATTAAAAATCACAGCACCACACATTTTAAAAATAAAAATTACAAGAGCACATTTTATTTTTAGAATTATTTGTTTAATTAAAAGTGATTTTTATCCCAATAATAAAAAAATTATAAATGTTTAGGAGAAAATAGTTTTCAAGTACCAAAAATATAAATAAAAATTACATGAATTTAAAAATTAAAATTAAACTAAATTTTTCAAAAGGGAATATAATTAATTACTGGAACTGATAAAAATGCCACACAGCATAAAATATTTTTATTTAAGAATGTTTTTTATGATACAAAAAAAATATAATAAATCTTACATAATGTCGCATAGATGTTTGCACATTCAACACAAACTTTCCATTTTTGAGAACTTTATTTATAAGCCTCATCAATAAATGAAGCTGTCTTCTGTTCACAGATGGTAAAAATAAAAGAATTAACTGAAATGATAGTTTCAGTTCTTCACAATATTCTTTTTCTGTAAATAACAAAAATGATTTCTAGTGAATGACTCAAAATATCCAAAAATAATAATGCAACTAAAAGTTCGAGGAAATATCGTAACAAAATAAGAAATTAACTATATCAGAATATACTTTACCTTTTCCAAAACTCTGATTACCAGATTTCTGCGGTGTTTGATTTATTTGACTAGAAGAATCATCAGAACATATGGCATTAGAGGAGTAATACAATCCCTGTCGATTATATCTTTTCGATGACTCGTTACATTCATCCTGTTCAACCTCGATGACTGTTCTTGCACTTAAATTAGAAGTATCTAAATCATTAATCTCGCAAAGATATACATTTGAACCGGACCCATAATGAATATAATCAAAAGAATGTCCTTCACAGATATCAATCTGAGAAAACTTCCTTGGACTCCTATGTTCCTTTACTTCATCTTGAAGATACAAATTCGAGCTCCAAGCTTTTAAAGGAGCTCTGGTTCTCATTAAATCTTCATTTAATACTTCTGATCTATGGTTTTGGCTACAGACACTGATGGTGCTAACTGATTCAATACTTCCCATGGAATTAGCACATGATTGGTTACTGGAGATCATTCGAGTAATTGGATCAGATGTTGCAAAATCAGTCTCATAGAAAACAGCCGATGGGTAGTCCCACATCAATTCAGGGTCATCCAGAAGAATCTTTCCCTGGCTAGTTTGATCCTTATTGGAGTTACTTATTCTTGAATTGTGATCATTGGTTCCAAGGGGAGTTGAAGTTTTGACAGCAGTGGATAATGTCGATAAATGGGATGATCTATTGCTACTATTCAGATTAGAAACCACCAATGATGTTTTAGCACTATTGAAATCAATGTATTCCTGATGTGTGAAGTGACCTAAAGTTTTTTTTAGTCAAATCAAAATTAAGTATTTTATGAGAGTTTATATAAATTAAATCTAAATAGCAATAACATTACATTGTAAATTATTTCAAATTCCTTTGCTTTGATAAATTTTTTAATCAAGGAAATACATTAGAATATTTATGTTGAAATATACTTTCTGATCAAATAGACAAAAGGAAATAACTGAAAATTGATGATTATGAGAGTTAGTACCAATCATAGGGAAAATAAGCTAACACTAATTATTTCACAACTATTTTTGAAAGAAGAAGAAAAAGGACAGAAAACTAGAAAGTTGAAGTAAAAAAAATTTGCAATCTTGAAGATGAGATGAAAAATTGAATTACACTGGTAATGATAAATTTGAAAACATGCGAAATTAGAAAATAACAAAAAAAAAAATTGCTGTGTGACATTGAATATGCACTGCACACTGATTTAACAGTTTTCTTTTTCACACATTAAAAGAAAAACATCTTGAGTAAAAAAAGACAAAATGAAATAAAAATATTTATTCAATTTGTACGGTTTTAAGAAATTTTTCATGTTTCAAAATTTTCAATACAAAAAGCTAAGATAAGGAACATTACTATCATAAACTTAAAGTGAATGAATGCAGATATATAAAGGATTATTTGAAAAATTTAAGAAACTAAACTATTATTCAATAAAAAGTGAACACAAGAAAAATTTAAATTCAATTGAATTCAACTAGAAATCAATGAATGGGAAAAAAGAATCTTTTATGTGACTTTAAATTAATTCTGTATAATTTCTTTTCACCCACTTATATATTTCAAATGAATTGCAGATTAAAACAATATAAAATGGGAAGGGGGGATTAAAACTATGTGTGCCACTTTTTGAAAGAACTCAATACATACTAATAAAATATTAATGCAACGCATAAAACGATTTCATTTCTCTGCTAAAGCAAATATATTTCAAAAATTCTTCCTGATTGAATAATGGTCAACATTCTAATTTCATACAATGAAGCCTGAATTTCATGTTTTAATACATATAAATAAATGAATAACTATTAAATTGTACTGTTTATAAAAACAATATTTAGAATTAAAAAAATATGCTACTCACAGAAGACTTTGATAAGAAGTGGTGTTATAGATTCTGTTAATAATGGAACTTGAGTATTGATAAAAAAATCTCGAACAACTTTAAAAACATCTTTCTCAAATCCTGGATAGTTCGGTAAACAGCTCCCACTTCCACTAGCATTTGGCCCTAGAAAATAAACCATTTTTTTTTTTAATCTCCTAATGAATAAATATTTATTCTCAATAATACAAGATTCACAAAATAGAAAAGGTAGGCTTTGGAGCTATGCATTTCAAAAAGAATCAGAGAAACATTCAAATGCATATTTGGTAAAATACACTTATAATTAATTCAATACAAAATAGTTACTTTTCAATAATTTTTAAAATTCTCTTAAATATTTAGGAATGTGGAAGCTTTACAATTAATAGAAAGATTACTCAAAACTAAATGACACAAATTAAAATGAATTTTTACTGCAGTAGTTACATAATTAAAAACGTTTTTTTAAAATAACCCATTTCTAATTTTTGGAATAAAATCTTACAATTAGCAAGACATTTCATAGCAGAAATCACCCAGTGAGGTATGTCATCTAAAAGAAAAGAAAACAAAATAAATACAAAATTTTTAATTTTTCAATTTAACCAAATTTTAAAAAGACAGTTTCTAACCTGTTTTGTCGACCAAGCAGACAACGCCTGTTTTGCTTAAACGAGAAACATTATGTTTTACAATCAAACCATCAATATCTTTATCTTTCAGAACATCCAACACAGAGGGAAATAATTTTTCCAATCTATACATGTGAAAAGAATAAAATATATCCAATTAAGTAATTATTTTAAAATGCTTAGCACTCCTATTTTGTACAAATAGAAAATTTATATGCAATGGAAATGATTTTTTTTTGTAACTCAGTCACACATGAACTTGGAAAAAAAAAAAAATCTTTTAAGATATTGCAACAATAAAAATACTGAATAACTTAAAACTTCCAATAAAATAAACTAATATGTAATGACTATTTTTTTTATACAAACAATGCATATTAAATATATCTATGAAAATTGCAAAAGTGTAGAATTTTGCTGGATCAAAAACTTACATTACATATTTTTAACACATAAATAAAGTAATTAATAGCTTTTTAAAAAATGATATTTATACCCCCCCCAAATTCTTTTAAATTTCAAAATTTTTTATTCAAATTCAATTTAAATCACTTTCAATATTGATTAAAAAAAATGGAAATATAGATTTTATCAAGCAAAGTGTGAAATCTCATTAGAAAAACATCTATTAGCAGATACAATATTAAAACATAAATACAATAAGTTTAAAAACGAATATATTGAAGATTTATAATTTAGTTTTTAAAATTATTGATTAATAAACATTTTATATAAAAATTGTATTTCTTCAGATATTATATGAAAAAGCCTAGCATACTATTATTTTCATTTTAAAGAAGTCTAACTTTAATAATAAATGCACCAGAAAAAATTATTACCCTAATATATGTAAAGATCATATTTTTTTCTTGATTATAATATACATATATATAATTACACATTTCTTCATGAAAAACTTTTTCTACCTCACTAAATCTCTTTGATAAATGAGGTTCTTATAGCAGGTTAATAATGAAGTATGCTTGTTTCTTAATAAAAGCAGTTTTAAATCGCTAACAAACTTGATTATGGGACTGACAAGAGAAGCATATTTAATAACAAACAGAGGATAAAAGTGTTTATTAAAGAAATGGTGTGGAATGAAAACGACATTTTTCAATTACAATGATCCTAGTCACATTTCCTCAGTAACTTTGTGCATAAAAAGTTTCTTTGCATACAAAAAGTTTGTTAAAATATAATTTATCTTAAAAGAATATTGATTGATAAATTTAAAACCCTTATAAAAAATTCAGAATTTTTTTCACCTATTGGTTAATATATTACCTTAATTTAAATTCCTATAGGAATCTGAAAAATAAATAATTTTATTGAATTAAGAAATATTTAATTTAACACATATTTCCATCAAAACAATTTACTTGTTAATAAGCTATCAGACACAATTCATCCAAAAATTTATGTTAGCATTTAAATTTGAAAAAATTCTTTCGAAAAAAGAGCTTAATAATTTTACCATGGACAGAGCCAAAAGTTATAACTATGTTTCAAGATAAGAAATTCTTCAAGCAGTAAAGACACCCCATAATGTCAAGAGATGGTGGAACTAACTTTGATATTAAATGTTTTAATTTGAAATAAAATTATAAAATACAAATTTCCACTAAAAGAAAAATGAATTTAAAATAATAAATTCACAGAATTTAAAGTTTCATTAAAAATGTATAATTTATATAATTCATAAAAGTTAGTTTGAGAAAAAAATATCCACTTCTGTTAGAAATATTGTAGATAAGAGGAATTTGACATTTTAATTAAGCAGAGACAGAAAGAAAAGGAAAGAATTTGATGTGACTTTGAAAGAAAAAGATCATAGTGACAGTTTAATTATAAGTTGCAACAACAATAAACAAACAAAATGCATGTAATTTATAGTTACTACATCAATAGATGGCCTACATAATCTGTAAATTTTATGCCATTGTCATTCATATGCTCATAACTTTCTTTAATCTAACACTTAGTAAATAATTCTACATCTACATTATCTGCAAGTACTTGCAGGACAAACTATTAAGCAAATTTTAAATGTGATTAAATTGAGATTTCCACTAATGTACTAGGAAGATTCAAACCTTCTTTTGACTGTATGTGTGTTGAATAAAAAATTGGAGATCGATATAATTTGTAATAGTACATCAAGATTCAATAAAAATATATCCGTATTCCAACTAATTATGACTAATATGCAAATATTGTCTAGCAATAATCAAAAAGATGAAACCACTGAAAGGTTACCTAGATAAAGTTACTTTCTTCCACATCATTTTCTCTTCATCAGACGAAAGTTTTCTTTCAACAAAATGGCATTCAGGGAGGTTTTCCTTCTGAATAGGAGGTGGAGATTTTGTTCTAGTTTGCATTCTATTCAGTTTGCGAGTTCTGGCACCAAAAGATGGAGACTGAATGAGACACACAGCTGATGGTTTGGACATTTGAGATAATGGAGTGAATCTGAACAAAAAAAGTGAAAGCATAAAATTAAAAAACATAATACATGTTTCATACATTGATATCATTATTTGTGTAAATGAGCATAATAAATAAATGCAGAATTTTTATAAGAGCAAGTTTCATACTCAACTCTATACACTTTTAATCAGTAAATACTACTTGCCAGTATAATTTTTTACATTAACTTAAAAACTAGCTAATATAATAAAAAAATGCAAAATACCATTTTTATGTTTAAGGGAAAAACAATACAATATTTTTTAAAAAAAATGGCTTTTAAGCACCTGTTTGTAAATGTTTGAGCTGCAAACATCAAAATTTCACTTTATATGACTAAAATATATAACAGATAATCATGAAGTACTTTTTTAAATGAGGGAGAATGTGGATGCAAGAATTTTCTAGATTAAAAAGATTGAGAATTCTAAAATCTACATGTGCGATTCTCTTATCTTTTGAAGTCATTCGCTCAAAGTATTTTCCCAAGCTTTCATGAACAATAGTATATTGAATTCATAAGCAATCAGGAAAACAATACAAATGTATTGGGAGAATGCCAGAGGGAATAAATAATTCTGCAAACAGAATGGTTATATTCAACGCAAATGTGCACAAGGAATGCTGAGAAAAAAGGCATACAATTTAAGAAAATAAGCACTTCTGACCTGAATGAATTCCTGGAACTAGGAGTCAGATGTTTTCCCTTTCTCAAAACATTTGAAGTCTTTACTTTGAAATGAACATCAAAGGCTTAACTAAATCACATTTTAGTAGAAATACAGTTTAACCAGAGTTCCTTTTAAATGTAAATATGTGTCCTTCCAAACAAAAGTCCTTTAATTTTAAAGAGAAAATAGAGATCATGCATAAGAAATGTTTGGTGTTGGTAAAAGCTCTATATATTACTGAAAGAAAATAATTAATATGCTGAATATAATTAATATGATGTGAAATGAACAAAAATGACTTTCAGAAAAACAAAAAGTGACAAAAAATTTCACTTCACCATAGTGCTTTCCTACTTGGCAGACTGTACAAAATTAAAACTCAAGATTATTTTTAAAAGAAAGACGATACCAAAGTGTAATTGGTGTTTCTTTCATGCTCAGGAGAAAGGATGGATGAACAAAAACAGTGTAAATAAGGGATAAAAAATGTTTAGCAAAAGCATTCTGATATCTTAAAGAATCCAAAAAGTTTTTAGTTAGGGATATGTGCAGATCCCACTTAATGAACAATACAAAGAAAATGATAAAAGAGTATAATATGGAACTGACAGTTATTACAGGCACATTAACAACATTCATTCAGGCTTTAGATGTGTGTATGAAAACATTTACAAAAGGAGGCCAAATGAGTCCTGTCAGTCTAGAAAAAGTGTGCGAGTGGATAATAAAAGCATGGAATGAGATTAAATCCGATATATAATTTAAAAGTCATTTAAAAATTTAGAATATTTAATAATTTAGATGGAGTGGAAGATGATTATTTAAAGAACAGAGTAACTGTAATGGTAAGATGAAACATAATTCAATGATGTGCCTGAAGATATAACAGACGAATATGAACTTTTCATGTAATCAGGTAATAAAAATTTTCAAGATCATAAATGTATGTCATTTCTTTTAAATAAACAGCACAAAAATACAAGTAGAAAACTATTTTTTTTTTACTGCTATAATCTTATCCTTATTTTTAAATCTGTAAATTACAACCTATTTTTTGAATTAAAAGTGCAAATATATAGTATGTTGGAATTAATGGTAACTTATTACCTGTACAAATGAGAATCATCAGAAAACTGTTTTTCTTTAGATCTGATTGTGATACTTTCAATCACATGACATTTTAAAAACTTCTGCAGTAAATTTATAGTTTGTTGCCTGAAAAAATAAAATATTAAATAAAATTCTAGAAAAGCATACTGACATCAATATCAAAATATAAGAATTAAGATTTCCCCATAATTACACATTTAAAAAACCCGACATTAAAACCTTTTTTCTGACAATAACAATTAGGTGAAGTATTAATTTTGGAAAACACCCACAATTAGTATTATATATTTATATAAATTGAAAGATTTCACAAATAACATATATTGAAGAATAAACATTTTAATGCTTATAGTCAGTTCATCCCCCCCCTTTCACAATGTGTAAGCAAAAATAAATTTTCAATATGTTCATCCTTTCAAACATAATTTATAAAATGCAATATTTTTTTTTGAATTAAAAAATATTCAGTTGCTTTATTAATTTTAAGTAAAACAGTCTTGTTCAGAATGATGAAAGAAATATCTATTACATTTATTTCCTTCAACTCAAAAATATAATTTTTTAAAAACTGAACATTGAAAGAAAAATGTTAATCAATAATTTAAAATTTTTGCAGCTAAAAAATAATAATAAAAAAAGGCTGTTCATTACAGAGACTGGTACTTTTCTCCTATCATTAATGGACTAAATTCATGCGATGTCATGATCACATGATACCTGCCGAAGTAAACAAATCTCATTTTCGTTGGTTTTGCTCTGCATTTGTGAAATGTGTTAAGCTTTATAAGTTTAACCTTTAGAACTCGGCCAATTCTAAGTCAAAATATCCTTTCCAGTCGGCGCTTTTAAGATTGAGGAAAATTTTTCTTTCCCCCACTGTTAAGTTCGAGTTCACGACATGTGGTAAGGCTAGTTTTCTAGTTACAAAGGGGAGATAGTAAGGGTTACTGATTTTTAGTCAGTAATCATTGACGAGAAAGAAAGATCCTAATATTTGGCGCCGTATCATATCATAATGATTTTTTCTGAATTCCTGGTTCCCATTATTAATTGAGTGACTTACAAACTTTCAAATGCATATTTATCATAACTTACAGTCGTGTATTGCGTAAATTAACATTTTCAAACAAAACAAATAACAAAGAAAGCGACAGCTATACCATACTACTAAGATATTTTCTAGAATAATTTATTCGGTGCTTGCTTATATATATACATATAGGTGTGTAATCACATCGCTTAGTGTGCAGACTTTATCTGTGGTCATATTGCAACTTACCTACTTAATTGCAATATTGAACCCATGTAATTAAAGTAATGCCTCATGTTTTCAAAATTATTCGACGAAATATAAAAAAGAAGGAAAAAGTTAAGAACAATACTTTGAACATTATTATTAAACATTTTATTTTTTAAATTAACATCCTTTTAATGCACAATTATTCAATATACTCCAAATATTTTGATTTGACATTTTAATAACATCTCATTTTGAAACAATAGGAAGGTTACTGGCGACGGACTTCATAAATTTTAATGATGGTCAAGCAATGAGGGCAGCATCCACTCACCAAACTTCCACACTACACCAACATCAGGATTTAGAAACTAGACAGGATTAACAGCCGGTTTCGATTGAACAAGATTCGAACTCACAACTCAATCCCGGCTACGAGTTTGCGACCTCACTCGTCAGCTACCGTGGCCCTTTTGTGATTAAATATTATCAAAAGTGAGATTTAAAAAATAATTTTTAACTTAATTGAACACGTTTCAAAGCTGCTGAGTAAATCTTAAGTACGTCAAATTAAGGCAAAACCTTCAGTTAATTCATGCATTCTATTGAAAATATTATGAAACACTTTTTTATATCAAATATTTCTATGAATCTTTAATCTTAAAGGAAAAAAAGTATTATTTTTTTGTTTTGTTTTTAAATGAAACTTATATCTTAAATTGAAAAGTTCTTGTAACAATGCTTTTGAAATGTCTGTTTTAAAAATGTAAAGTGAATTCTAATTTTTAAAATTTTTGGCTCTTAAAAGAGCCTTTTTTGTTTATTTTTTTTATTTTCTTTTTATTAAAAATATATCAGTTTTAATCTTTTTTATTCTAGTCTTTTGTTTTTCATTGGTTTATTTGATAAGAGATTTTTAATTAAATTGTATGTTATTCTTCAAAACAGTTTGGTAAATACAAAGAGCCACATTGCATGCCTTATAGATAATAGTTCTTTTTTTTTGTATATTCTTTTCCGCACAATATGTGAAATTTCTTCTTTTCTTTTCGTCAATTGGCCTAAGAGAAAATTTATTATCATTTGTCTTCATTTTTTTTATTACTGAAGGCTCTGCAATTTTATGATTTAATTTTCATATCAGAGATGTTATTAAATTCATTCTAAAATCTTTTAAACTGAGTTTTTAACTTAGTTTGGCACGACTTGAATATCAGAAACACAATATCGATGAGGCTAAAGAATAATTTTTTGTCAATTTCCTAGTTTGCTTACCAAAAGTATAGGTGGAAGCCCTGCGGTCTCCTAAATCAGCATATTCCACGTGTTTGTGGTAATCTGCCACAATTTTTTGCATCGAAGTGGTTAATTTTTCTTTTTCTCATTCAGCAAAGTCACCATAAGATTTTTTTGGGTGTTTATCAACAAAATTTTCTTGATCTAAATCTTTCCTCAAATTCTCAATTTCTATTTCTGCGAGCAATTTCAGATTCATTTTAAAAATTCGAAGAAAAAACAAGAGAAAAGAAAATTTTATCTATCATAGACTGCATAAAGTCACCTTTTCGAATTTGGTTGTTTCTAAAGGTCGCCAATGATAAGGAATTCGCACACAACTGATAACGTTGGCGAAAAATATCCCCATCCAATTACGGACAATAGAAGCAAAGTCGTAAAAAGGGCAAGGGAAAGTTGTAAAAGGATCTGCTGGAAAAAAAGGGGGAAAGAACTGTCTATAGATAGCTTGGTACAGACGTTGTATCAGAGCCGAAGCGAGAGACAAAAATTTTTTTGGTACGACATATGTACCGCCGATGCTTAAAGGTTAAGTAACATTTTTTTAGATATGCTACTTTTTAACTGAATGAGAAATTATCATAAGACTTTGTCTTATATATTTTTTACCTTAAATAAATGCAAAAATCAAAATTTTGGATTGCTATATTATGAAGGTATAGAATCATTCTTCGATCAACAAGTTGAAATAATGGATGTAAATTTATTGTTTATATACAGACATTTTATTATAATTATGAAAAATCGTAATTTAACTGTGATTTTCTAGTATTTAAAAAACATAATTTTACTGCTCTTCTTTAAAATTTAATTAAATAATATTATTTGAGGAAAGTTTGTACTTGTTTTTAACATTTGTTTAAATTTGCGATTTAGGGAAGCACACACATTGTGTGGAATTTTTTTTAATGATGTATTTGTTTTTTGAATGAAATACTGAAGAGAATTATTTAAAATACAACTTGATGCTTGCATATCCTTCCTTTCTATGAAAACGTCATCTTGTTTCCAAATTTGTCTTCCACAGAAGACACCATCTTTTTTCCACTTCTGGAAACATCAGTTTTAAAATACTCGCTTTTGGTGTCATTATGGCGCGATTTAAGGAAATTTTATCAGATGCCTCTGGTAAACTAGGACTTTATACAAATTTTAAAAAAATTATAAATTAAGTAGAAAATTACACCTGTTTAAATCATAATTATTATATAACTGTTACATCTTAATTATGTATCTTGATTCAAAGAGAAAATAGTTTAATCCAAATTTAAATCCAATGTTTTTTTTTATTTTTCAAATAGAAACAGCCTGATAAATAAATGGATACTTTTCCATTTCACTGGCACAAATCTCACTAAGCAGACTTTATTGGTGACAACATATTGGATGCACTTATTCCATTGGGAGTTGGTTGTATTATCACTTGTGCCAGCGAAATGGAAAAGTACCATTAAAGGTCTTCATTAAATGAAAGATAATATAATTGAAAAAGAATTGAATTACACTTTAACAATTCACATTTATTTTTAAGATGGTTTAGAATAATAACAATACTAGAAAAAATATCAGAACCTTTATTTTTAACTTGTTAGAATCAACTGATGATCTGCCGATACATAACAATATTTATAAATGAAATTGAAAAATAAAATAATCTTAATCAAAATAAAAAGGTGAAAATAACTCAATGACCATTAACAGTTCAAAAATGTATCTTTCTAAAGCAGAAAATAATTTATAGCTTATATCATAAATCTACAAAGAAAGGCCAGAAGCAAACTTAAACAGGCTTAGTTTATCCAGCAATATTTTAACTACAGAATTAAATGAGAACAAGACTATAGATACATAAAAATATACTCATATTGTTTCCTGCCGAATATAAAAAATTGAATAGAGTAAGAAATATAATATTAAACATATTAATCGAAATAAAATGGATATACAATATATATACATCTAGCATATAGGGAAATTCAATGTAAACACAGACCATGCCAGTTTGTTTATGATATATATCACGTGATTCTGCAAATTTAGTCCATTGTGCCATATATTTGAATACCAATCTGGTGAACTTTGGCATGTTTTTTTCCACAATATAAGTCTTTTATATAATTATACTTTTTACTTCTTGCTGAGATTTCGAACGAAAAAAGGGGGGGATTAGGAGGAGGAGAAAAATTTATCATTTTTAAAAATATGCAAATGTTTTTATATACTTAAAAACAAATTTTAAAATGATACTCAACAATAGCAGAGCTTTTTCTTTTTGAGCACACGAAATCTATTCAATAAGAGTAACAATCTTGACAAGCAATGCCTCTATGATATTTATTTAGCCATTTTTTTTACACAAGCATTTAAAAAAGCAAGCAGGAAAAAGATAACTGGGGGTACCTCTGGGTTACAATTCTTGTCCTTAAAGAAAGTTCCTCGGCATACAGTAACAAAAGGAACCTCAAATTTTGATCTCAGTAATGGGGGAAATACTGTGTCATTTTAACAGAAGAGTTAAGGAATATGGTAAACAATACAAATAAAACTAGGGAAGAAGCTGATCCATATTGGTCATGCATCAATCCAATAAAATTTGCCAAGACAAGAAAGCTACCAAAAGGCAGTAGACTATCTGAAAAAAACCCAAAAGTTTTTTTCAGATAATTTGTGCACTTTAATATAATTTGAGAACAACACAATAGACAGGTAGTAAATTTAGATTAGCAATAAGTTCAAACTACAACCAAAAGGTAAGGATTTAGGAGGTGAAATTCGACACAAATCGAACTTATCCACCACATTTATAAAAGACAACCAAATTTAATTTATTATGCAACAGTTTCTATGATTCGTTCACAATACAGTAATAGGTTTACTTGCATTTCAAATCTAAAAAACCTATAAAATTCTTGACTTTAGTACCATGTTAAAACATTGCTCCCTTTCTTTCTCCTACATAATGATCACAACCATACAAATTAAAGCATTTTTAAATAATTAATTTTCTTCTTGACAATTTATTTATCACTAGGAAAACTGCTAAGCAATGTTTTGAGGAAGAAGATATATACCTTGTTACATCCAATCCAAAGTTTGGGTTATTCATTAGATAACAATGAAGCCATGTAACAGCTTCAGATGCAGTAAAGCAATTATGGTATGTTTGGATACGACGTCTATGTTTCTTAACAGGCATCCCAGACTGGAAAGCTGCTATGACTTCATTCCACTGAAAAACAGAAGTATAATTCAAGACATTAAATACAAGTATCTCTCGCATATAACTATCATTGATAGAGTTTTTCCAAAATACACTAGTCTTGAAATATGAAA
This sequence comes from Nephila pilipes, assembly GCA_019974015.1. NCBI lineage: Eukaryota > Metazoa > Arthropoda > Arachnida > Araneae > Nephilidae > Nephila > Nephila pilipes. Next base: position 158,445 of record BMAW01099502.1, on the reverse strand, counting down.
TACTCTTATCAATCATAAAGTGCTTAGAAATTATATTTATATGCATCTTAATATTAAGAGAATAAAATAAGAAGTTATATTATTGATAGTTTTAGGCATTTATAATTACATAAAAAATATAATTACCAGCTTTGTGGCTCGATATGGCTCTTTGTTATCCATTTTTATTCTGCTGAAAAGGATACATAATATTACAATTATCAGCACACCACTGAAAGCAAAACAATTTTTTTAAAAAATGAATATTTACCAAATATGGATCGGAATGAAAGCACAGATGCTTTAAAAAGTTACCACATAATAAAGAACTTTTACAAGACAATTTTTTTACAATCATCTAAAGTGAGAAAAATTGAACTTCATAAATTCAATTTTTTTTCCTATCCAGGTTCTGCTTTTGTACACATTTACACAACGGAATAAATAAAACGGAAAAAAATAACATTATTACAGAAAAAACAAGATTAGCGAAGTTCACATAAACAAGAGCAAAACAAACTATATTTAGTCGTGGCTTTCATCACAAAAATACTAAAGGTAGTTGATAGTTGCAATCCACATCTGCGTTAACTAAGCAATCGAAAGCTAAATGTATTTTTTATTATGCTTTTTGAATTTAAACACTAAACCGCCACTTGTGTTGCCAGCTTTTAAACGACTTTTAGATATTTTTAAAATGATTTTAAATAAAATGAACAACAACTAAAAATGAATTAGTCTTTGGGGGAGAATATTTTTAGTAAAAAATATTCAGCTTAAAATATATCTGTTATTTTAGCAAGAATGAAAAAAATGCATTTGCTTTTTTTTTTCTGAGTATAGTTCTGATTATATGAAACATCTTATTTTCCTTACAATACGATATAAATATTACGGTAATAGTTTGCTGCTAAGTTTTATTTTTCTTTTAATTTCATCAATCAAAACTTATCAATAAAATTCTTATTTGTTTGTTTGGCAATCACCTTTAACCGGAAATTCGATGGAGTTGTTGGAATAGTTACTTCCGTTATTATTTATTCGTCTTTTTGAGGTCAATGAGAGTGACGTTGGAATGTGCTGTTTAGTCAAATCTCTTAATGAGAATTTAAAAATCTCTTCGTATTTGCGGTGTAAGAGACCGAGCTAATATTTGGTGAAACGTTTAGCTTAAATTTATAATTTTAGGTGCAACACTACTTCCTTATATCCATCCGACCAACGCCTTGAAATTACCGGTTTTGAAATTAAAACTCATTAGTAAGTATCATTAAAATGCAGTATGATTAAAATAATATTAACCTTTGTTTACTGTTTTCGAGAGAAGTGCGACTCTACTAATTTATGAAATTGTAGTATACTTAAATGTCAATGTTATACTAAGCCTGATACATAATATGTATAAAATGAAGTTAATTCAAACATAAATATATAATTTAACTAATTATTCAATAAATCCTCCATCTGACATTGATTTACCATAAGTGCATTAGTTCATTCTCACATTTCAGAGATTCACCTTACCGATTCATAATTTTTATATTTTAATCACAACATGGTTGTTTTTATTCAAGATACTGAAATTTAACTTTCAAAAGTATGAACGTTGTGCATTGTATATATATTTACAAACTTTAGTGAAATTGCAGTTATGAAAATAAATTTTTTTTTCTCTACGTCTAATTAATAACCGAATATTAAGAACCACCCCATTTCAATTACATGTTAATTTTGACAGTTTTGGACCATGGGTACTTGCTAAAAGGTATGCGAGAAATTTTGAAGTTAATTGTAATTAGAGAAATTTTTTCTTAATTATATATTAGAAACAATTTCAGAATTCAATATTTATATGAAGAAAGTATAGATATTTACTTCAGCTTTAATCGACAAGATGAATTTGGGGAAACTAGAGTTGTATATATATACAGTGGCTCAAAAAAGAAGTTGGACAATGGTTTTCTCATAGTTCAGTCTATGTTATGATGCTTAAAAATACATAGTATTACCAAACCAAATATAATGAAAAATCATGATAAGTTTTATCTACAATTTGCATGATAAAAATAATTTCATTCATCGAAAACATAAACACTAAAAATGTACTCAAAATAAATCCAAAAAAGAACTTGGATACTCAGAGTTCAAAAAATAAATATAAAAGACTTAATACTCTTTGGCAGTTTTTTATGTTTTGTTACGGCTCTCAATCTTTTAGGCATTGAAATTTGGATCAATTTTAGACTACTCAAGTTGGAGTGCATTTTTAAGTCCATTTTTTTACAACGTTTTTCTGAATTTCACTTGGTGTGTGTGTCATCAAATTTTCGATCGTTAATTTAACCAACTTCCCATCAAGCTAGAGCTTTGAAATTTTGGGAATCGTTCGTACTCGCCTAACAATGCAATATTTAGACGTTTGAGACAAGTTTTTACTCATATTTTTTTAAATAATGCAGTTTAGCCCAATCACTTGGCGCAATTTGAATAATTGCCAATCTTGGCGAAATTTATTTATTTTTTTTGGCTGAATGTGAAGTCTACTTCGCAGACCAATTTAGCAACATTTGGCAAAATACCGCCAGATAATTCCTGTCTCCAAGAGTGGTGTGACTAAACTGTATTCCAACCATTTTAGTTAGTTTTAACGTTGTTATGTATTTCACTTGGTGTGTGTCTGTATGTATGTGTATCAGTGTCATCAAATTGTCTATTGTTAATTTAACCAACTTCCCATCAAGCTAGAGCTCTAAAATTTTGGGAACCGTTCTTATTTGCCTAACAATGCAATATTTAGATATTTGCGACCAGTTTTAACTAATATTTTAATAATTTTTTTAATAAACTTTGCCACCATATAAAAATGTTGGTTTTTATTTATTTATAAAATTTATTTTCCAAATATGCCCATAAATTTTCAATCATATTTAGATCAGGTGATTGTGGAGGGACATTTGGGCTTTTATAAGCACACAATATTTGCTGAATGTTTAGGATCATTGTCTTGATAATAACTCAAAACCTCCTTAATCCCCAATTGCTCGGCACTTTGTAGAAAACATTCTTTTCTAATGGTTAAATACTTTGTGTGATCTATTATGTCATCAATTATGTGTAGTTTTCCTGCACCCCTGGCAGACATGCAATATCCAGCCATGAGAGATCTATCACCATGCTTTACAGTAGCTCCTAAATTTTACTCTTGAAGCTCCTGATTTGGTTTTCATCATACATAACATTGAACATCTGAGGGAAGCAAATTAAATTTGCTTTCATAAGCAAATAAAACAGTTTTCCAAAATGAAAAGTCTTTATATTTACAAGTTTTTGTGAACTTCGTGCTTTTCAATCCGAAACGATTTTTTTTAAATGCCATTCTTCCATGTAAATTCTTTCTACATAAAATCAATGTTATTTCTGAATTAACAGTTTTATGAAGAAATTGTGACACTTCATTGGTTAGCTTAGAAACACCCAAGTGTAGGATTTAAAACGCATTGCCTTGCATTCAATCATTTATCTTTGTTCGAAGATGCTTTTGGTCTTCCAGATTTGTGCTTATTTTCAATTGATTTTGAAACATTTAATTATATCAGAAACTGTAGAGTAAGAACTATTTACAACTTTATTGATTTTTGGAATCGATTTTCCTTTATACGTTAAAAACTAGTTTTCTTTCCTCTATTTTTCTTTGGAGAAGATGCTCCCAAGTGTCCTTCCTGCCGTGTCCCTTACTTCATTCTTCAAATTTTAATTGACTGTCCGGTGTTTGATCATCATTGCCAGACTTTTTTTCATTTATCAGTTATAAACCTATCTTACTTGGTGGGTGACCCCCCTCCCTATAATTTATTTGCTTTTTTACGACATATTGGCCTTTTACACCAAATTTGAATTTTATCTTTTGTGTGTCTTTTTGTGTTTGTCTCATGTTTTTAAGGCCATTACTTTTTAATTGATTTTAATAAGTGTTTGGTGCAGCATAGCCTACTTTGACTCTTGCGCCATTAAACCCTACAATCACTCGCATTCTTTCCTCTATTTACATATGTCATCTTTGCCTTCCTGTATGAAATTTCTAATTTTACTAAACTCGCAACGATGAATAAAAATCTAGCTTGAAATGCGAAGTTCAAAATTTTAAACAAACAAGAAATGCCAAGATGAGAAATATCACCTGTTTGAGTTCTTTTTAGACTGATTTTTAAAAACTTTTTAACTTTTCTTTATCAAACTGAAATTGAATTTAGTTTTTTTTTTGCAAAAAAAAATTAGAACTTATTTTAATAAAATATATATGTAAGAAAAATTGTACTCTATTTTTTAACTATTTATTTTTATTTTAGGCGATTAAATGCTATGACGTAGTGTCTGACTTCTTTGAGGCACTGTGTATATATGATATTGTTCTAAGCATAGGCATTTTTAAATTCGATCTCTTGAAAAAAATAAAATAATAATATGGTACTTTTCCATTATACCAGCATGAATGATTAAGTCGCCAAAAATGATACAACCGACGCCAAACGGAATCTGTGTATATTTTGTGTTGGCATCTATAAAGTTTGCTTGGCTAGATTTGTGCCGGAGAAATGGGAAATGTACCAAAAATATTCTTTGGCATGGCATTGAGGAAATTAATGGAAATGACATTGAAATTTTATACAATATTTCGGAAAATTTTCATTTAAATTTTCTTATGTTGGAAATATAATCAATATAAATATCTTTGGAAATTTTTTCAAACCTTGTATTTTATATTTTTGTATTGTGACTACAGTGTAAATAATGTAAAAGTTTTTAAATTATGACACATAATAGTTTATTTCTATCATACTAATTTATAAATTTACTGTATGTTAGATACTATACAAAAGCATACAAGTTTTGTAGACATTTATTCATCACATAACAAACTTTGTATTAGTTATCAGAAAATTTTTTACCGCATTTCATTGAATAAAATTACTGTATAAATGTATCACATTAAAGAAATTTTCTTTTATCAGACAAAAGTAATTTTTAATTTAAATTATAAAGAAAAGTAAGAATTGTGATTTTGAGAGCATTTGTGATAATCAGTCATACTTTTGACTAAACCAGTATCAAGTAATTTAAGTTACTAATGAAATTATTATATAAAAATATAACTCATCCCATGTCTCAAGCTACAATAAATATGTAATTTTGAAGAGTACAATTTCATTAATATTAACCATGTAAAATGTGCGATATTGGCTTCCAATTAATTTATTCATAAAAATTAAGCTTCTTAAGCTAAGTAGAACTTGTAGATAATTGCTTAAAATTTTAGTGTTTATATTTATCTGAAGCAAATATAGATTAAAAACAACTGAAAACTATTTCATTTTCTTATAATGTATTTTGCTTGTGAGGTTTAGGCATGTATATTATATCAAAATAAAGATGAAATTGTAATATTTATATATATTGTAATATTTTTTTGGAATATATCACTGAATATTTTGCCCTATTTTGTAAACAGCTCTTTGTATGTTGGATTAAATTCATATTTATTAGAATCTCGCACATATAATAAACCTTTGATATTAATCAATACAAAAATACAATTTTTGTGTTAATTTCAAAATTTATACTATGTTAAAATTTACAAGAATTTTTTTTTCTTCTAAATAACTAATCAAGAAATGTACATATATATCTGTATGCACATTTGAGGTGGCTGAGTTTGTATTTAATGAAATTCTTGGCTGTAAATTCTTTGTTCTTTTGTTATCTTGTATTTTTGACACTTTGTCACATTTGGCTATTTTTCAAAAACTTTAGATCAATGCTTGATATTATTTTTCCTAACTTTTTTTTTTCCTGCTTAAGCTTTTAAACACGTTCTTTAAATGAATGAGGTTTAGGCTAAATTATAGTAAGAAAGAAGCCAAACCAAATTAAAGTTTATAGGGCTTATCAAAAAAGTACATAAAATTGTGTGCTACTGTATGTTCTAGATGTATTTTACGGAACAATAAATTGTAGCTTATCCTTAGATTTGCATTTAGAAGCATGTATGTCTTTTTTTTCTTTTTCTTTTTTTTTGTATGTGAGTGATCCATTAATTGTAGAGTCATAGAAATGTTTTCATGTTTTAAAGACTTTTTATTACCTTTTCTAATAAATTAATATTACTTAATAACATGTCTTAAAATAATAAATACATGATGGTAGAATTATGACTTAGTATCTAGCTAACTTGACCAGGTTTAGTCCTTGGTTGGAAAAATGGCAGTGGATGTGAAACTAGAGAAAAGCAAGGCATGTTGTTATGCATTAAAGTATTTTTTTTACAAAACATTTTTGTTTGCAAACTTATAAACAATAAAATGTATTGACTGATAATATACACATTGGCAACTAAAAGCCTGCCAAATGGATCTCTTCATTGTGGTTTAAAATATTGAGGGTCATTTACTATATAAAACAGAGTTTTAATGAATTATGGTTTCCATAAAATTAAATTTTTATTTTATAACTCCTTAAGATGTAACTAATTTTTTTAAAAAAGGATTTTTTTGGACTAATTTTATATATTTTTGTATGTAATTTATCTTAATATTCTGAAGTTGACCATAAATACAAAAGATTTGCATCTGATACAATATTTATAAAATTCAATATTTGTTTCAAGTAGATTTCCAAAAGCTTTTTGCTCTTTGAATATTTTTTATGAACTTCATTTATTAAAAGCCTTAATTAAATATAAGTATATAGTTAACTTAAAGTCAACAATATACAAATAAGAAATAGGAGTTTTTTGAAGATGTCGTCAAATGGGGCTACTGCATATTGAATTGAACTCTGAGTTTCTAAATTTTGTTGTTGTGTGTGGTGTTAATTAGGAGAGTAGGATTTCCAGTATAGTATCCTCATTATATGGCCGTATATAATGGTGTATCAGAGTTTCATCTACATTAATTGATCGGCACCAAATTTCTGATTTATTGCACCTAAATTGCTCCAACAGAGCATTTGAAATGTTTATTTGAATGTGTTTTTGGCCTAACACGAACAAACACGGTACCCAATGCACTAACAGCCTTCTCATGCCAAAAGCTTGATTCAATATTTGACAAACACATTCTTTGGACATTCATGTTATCGTCAGTAATTGAATTTTTAGGATGTCTGAAATGTTTGTCACCCATGCTGGTATAGCCATGTTTAAATTCGGCTGCCATTTCACAGTGGCAAATAATGTTGCAGAGTCCCTGTACACAGTATCCAACTCATCTTTGATTGGCACAAGCATATTGCCTTTCAAAAACAAATATGCAATGACAGCTCAATACTAGATTTTTTCTCCATTTACATAAAAACAGACTCGCTCAAACAGTTGTCCAACACCACCAACACTTGTACATTTAAAATAGCTGGAATTTTGGCGAGTACCTGTCAAAAGATGTGCAACCACATTCCCTAGCTTTTTTTGACTAGTGCTGCCATGGTAACTTTTAAGGTCGGAAGCCTTTCAGATCACTCTAGTATGATAGCTATAAAAGAAATATCCTCTCAAACTTTTCTGTAAAATCGTTCCTTTTACAATTGAACTAATTATTTTGTAATAAAAATTCTGGAATCATTACATTGCAGTGAGTGAGGCACTGGTGTGTCTGAGGAAGAATTATTGTTGATATTTATTGCTATAATTAACAAAAAATTTACAGGGTATCTTTAATGTAATAAATATATAATTTTAAGATAAAAAAATTTAAAATACCAAAGAAATATTTTATTTTTCGAATTCTTTATAAAAATATATGAATAAAATTAGCTTTTTTATTTAAATGTTTTCATAATTCTAATTATATACTTTATTTATAATTATGCCTTACATTTATTAAAACTTGAATTAGTTCCATTTGATTTATCATTTTAAGGTGAATAATTTTTTAAAAAGAAACTGTAAAATTTAAAAGTAATATTTAAAAAAATTTAGTTTTTCTATGTTTTTGGAGATATTTCATACTAATTCTGATTATATTCTTATGAAATTGGAAGTAATTGAATTATTTATATTTAATTATTTTATTGTAGGATAGTTTTATAGTGTACTTTATTTACTTGTTCATTGAACTTATGATTTCACGCAGGGGCCGCGGTAGCCTAGTGGTCAAGGTCGTGGATAGCGGCTGGCGGTTTTCGTTCAGTCGCGGGTTCGATCCTTGGCCACCAAAGACCCGCCGTGTAGCCGGGGCTGATGCACGTTTAATCTGTTCGGGGCCCAAAGTCCTCCCGTTGGCGTGGTGTGGATGTTAGGAGAGGGGGGTGCCAGCTCAGGTGTCGTCCTCGTCACTTGACCGTGGTTCAAAATTACGAGGTCCGTCGCCAATAGCCCTCGTGTTGCTTCTAGTGCGACGTTAATAAAAACTAAACTAAACTATGATTTCATGCAATTTTTTATTAGAAGCCAAATATTTCACCTTGCTTCCCTCCTGAAGCTAAATATTTCTGCTAAGGGAGTAATTTTTTTTTTTTAACAATTCATTCAAAGAGATGAAAATTTTCGAATGTAGTGCCTCTCACTTCTGTAAACAAATCAGTATAACATTAGCCTTTGTTCGCATTAAAGTTATTTTTTTTTGTTTCTCCGGAAAAATAAGTATCGATGAGTTGTTGCGAAATTTCACATTAAACTTGGGAAACCGCTACTGAAAATTCTAATTTATTTTTAAAAAAAGTGAATGACGATGAATGTTCATTGCATACCCATGTTTTTGAGTGGTTTAAGTGTTTTCAAGATGGCTGAGAAGACTTTGAAGATTATTCACACCTGGGTTGCCCTTCTACATAAAATTGGACGACAATATTGGGAAAATTGATAATCTAGTTTGATCTCACCATCAGTTTAGTATGTGTGTGATTGCTGAGACTGTAGAAGTTGACAAAGAATCCATATGGCACATTTTACTTAACAATTTTAACATTCTAAAAGTGTGTGCCAAAATGACACTGGCACTTTGAATGTCATTTAAAGTCACCCAAACTTATTGGAAAGGATAATAATGTGATGAATCATGGCTTTTTTACTTATAATCCTGAAACAAAGCACCAATCCATGCATTGGATGATCCCATCTTCACCGAGTGTCAAAAAGCTGGAATGATTAAATCAAAATTCAGAGAAGTGTTGATTTTTTTATATATATATTCATGGTATTGTGTACTTTCTCTGGGTTTCTGAAGGTCACATTATTAATCAGCAGTACTACCTTCATGTTCTTGCTTAACTCTCCAAATGAATACCGTAAAAACAACCAGAGTAGAGTTGAAAGACAAGTCATTCCTCATTGTCTTTCAAGAGGTTCCTAGCCAAGTACAGCATTTCAGTCTGATTCCTAAGGTGAAATTTATATTAAAAAGGAACAAGATTTGAGGTCGTTGAAACTGTGAAAGAGAAAGCGGCTGACATCCTGAAGGAGCTGACAGAAGACTTCCAGCACTGTTTCAATAAATGGAAGATTCACATGGAATGTTGTAGGGATAGAGGAAGGTGTATATTGAAGGTGATTATTTGTAAATATGTATGAAATCAAAATAAATGTTTTACAATGTCTGTCTCATTGTTTAATAGCCACACCTTGTATTAATTTTATTTAGAAGATAAAGTTCAACTTTCAGTTTGTCTTGAGAACATTGGTCTGAATTTTTGTGAAAAAAATTATAAGCAGTTGATCGTGCCTCTATTGCTTCCTTACAAAGGATTAAACATTCCTTTACTGTTTCATCGAGAATATACTGATAAAACTGTTAGTTTTGGACTTTCTTACTTGAATTGTGCCCTTTTATGATGCGTAATATTTTTGTTGTAATTTCATTTTTTCATTAATGTAATAAAATAGTTTTATAAGCATAGGTTACCTTTTTGAAATATAAAAATGAATTATGGATCTTAATATTCCTTACAGTAAAAAAAGAAAAATAATTATTAATATCGTAATTCCTTACTGTATATAAAATGGTTGGAATAATTGATATATATTTTTAAAAAAATAGTTATTGCATATATACCTTACTTTTTACAATTTTGTATGCAATTTGTAATGTCTATTTCATTGAATTAACATTCTAGGTGCTGTCACATTTGTTTCATCCTGCCTAAATGAAATGGGGAAACTTTTATCCAAAATATTTGGCAACAAGGAGATGAGAATACTGATGTTAGGTTTAGATGCAGCTGGAAAAACAAGTATCCTTTGAGGTCAAAAAATGATCCTCAATTTGAAATTAGTTAATGTTTTTTTTTATCTGGTTGAAGTATTTGATGCTTTGTTTTGAGAAATTGCTATTTAACAAGTTTTATGATTATATAAGTGAATAATTTTGTTTTCTATTTACATTTTAATACAACTTTTTTGAAATTTAAATAGTTCTTTTATTGCATGTGATGTACTGATGATTTATTTACTCATAAATAATCAGTTATGTAAATTAAAAATCTTGTATAAATTCTTGATTAAATTTTTGAAAATTAAATTTTATGTGAGACTTTGACATTTCTATGTAAATATTATACATTTTTTTATGATTTGCACTTTGAAAGCATGTTGTTTTTGAAATCTTGGGCATATTTTTGCAGATCTGCTTATGATTGAAATATATTATTTTGTCATTGATATATACTAAAATGAAATTTATGATTCTTTAGTAACTTTTATACAATAGTTTGATGTATCTAAATTTTATGCCTAGTAGGTATTTTAAATCTCACTATATATATATAAATTCATATTTCTTTTCTTTTAATTTATATCTTTCCTATGAAATTATTAAAATTTAACTTTTTATGGAAATTTAAATATCTATGTAATCATGCAAAAAATTGCTTTAATCGAAGGAATTATAAAACTATGGATTTTGTTTTGTGGGACTTGGGTATAAATCTCTTATTTGCTAGAAATTTTAAAATTGTAATTATTTAAAATTGTTAGAGAGAACCAAATTTTATTTCAATATATTTGTAAATCAAATGTGTTGTATGCGTGCAATGTTCCTCTCGCTCTTTTCTTTTCAATAATTTTCCTGAATTATGACTAGCTATTCTATATAAGTTAAAATTAGGACAATCAGTCACAACTATACCAACAGTTGGTTTTAATGTAGAAACTGTTACATACAAAAATGTGAAGTTCAATGTATGGGTAAGTTTCCTTTTTATCATGATAATTTTGAGTTAACAATTGTTTTATAATATTTAATTGTTATATTTACACATGTAATTGTCTCGGTTATTGTAAAATTATAACTTTTTATAAAGTAAGCATTATTTAAAATTGTTATGAAAATTTCCCCCAGTTGTTATTTTTAAATTGAATTTTTCATTGAAATATTTCATTATAACACCAGTATGGAATGAAAGTTATTTTTTTAAAACTTGAAATATGTTGTAATGAAATCACCTTTTGATAAATCTTTTTTGATGTCAGCTATAAGACAAGGAAGTTTAATTTTTGATTTCTGAAGCTTACTGTGATCATTATCTAAATTTCATTGTCGTATTGAGATTTGGCTAAGGTGCTTAAACATATGTAAATTATTGAAATGGAATAGTTTTTAACTGTCATTGATTTTTGTCCTAAAAGCTAAAATTGTGTAGAATATAGATTTTTTTTAAATTAAAAATTAAGGTAAGTAAACAATTGTTATGTATATTTTGCAGTAAAGTTCATTTCATCAAGTCAAACATCTTTCTCTATTTGAAGCTATAAAGATTATATTGTTCATATAGATATTTGCTTTTCAAAATATGTTAAATGAACATTCTCATTTTCAAAAATGACAATTCAATGTAATGTAATCATGGTTTATTTTGAGACCAAACTTTAGATTTAAAATTTATTTAATCAAATTAAGTTTTGTGAGATTGCAAATGTAACTCATAAAAATTCTTTGAAAACATTTTTGCTGTTACAATATTTTACTCTTAATACTTAATTTTAGCATCTTAAATGGGAATATGTAGCAGGATCTGGTAGCGGAATGGTCATGCTCGTGAGCTCATGACTGATGTTTCTTTCATAATGGTTGATGCTCATTAAATTAGTTTAAAGCTCAATGTCTTCATATTGGAATGTTGTGGTGGTTTAGAGAAGGAGGGGGTGCAGCATCAGTGTTCAGCCTAGTCACTTGACCAAGATTCAAAATTATCAGGTCTGTTGCCAATAGCCCTCGTGTTGCTTCGAAGTGCAATATTAATAAACAAACAATATCAGAAAGCAAAATCTACCTAAAATAATTATTTTAAATGTTCTTAATTTAATTTTGAAATAAACTTTTGTATGTATTCATAAAAATTTAAGTTTTATATGTGGAAGCTTAATGCTGTTTGCTCTTGTAGGATGTTGGGGGACAAGACAAAATCCGCCCATTGTGGAGGCATTACTACACAGGTACACAAGGCTTAATCTTCGTAGTGGATTGTGCAGACAGGGACCGTATTGACGAGGCCAGGCAAGAGCTGCACAGGATAATCAATGATAGAGAAATGAGAGATGCCATTATCTTAGTGTTTGCCAACAAACAGGATTTGAATGAGGGTTAGTTTTCTAACAATTTTTTGTGGTTTTGGTAAATGTCTAAAAAAATGATTCATTTTGTTAGAAATTTTGACTTTTTTAGTGAAAGGTGTAACATTTTATGAAAATTTTGTACTGAAATAAATGTGAGTGAATGCTCTTCATAAATTATATCACTTGTTATTTATAGAAAAATGTTATAAAAAAATTGAGTTTATACTTGTTAAATTGTTCAAAATAATTAAATAGAATAACTGTTGGCAGCTGTTAGAAAATTTTGACTTTGCTTTTTTTCAATTTTTCAAAAATCTTAATAGCTGATTACATATTATGCAAAATGGCAATAACAAAAATATTTCCCCCCCCCTTTTTTTTTCTCTTTTAAAAGTACTGTTTGCATAAGTTCCTTTTTTAAAATTCAAAAATAGCTTTAGGTTAGTGCTCTCTGCTCTTTCTATTTATCTAAAAATGATATATACTTTCTGTAATTTGGCACATCACCTTTCTTACCCTGTTTGTAATTTGGCATTTTTATGAAGACAAATCAGTGCTGCATATTGTTTGCCATTTACTAATTGTAGGCTATTGTTACAAAACATGGTATATTTTTTTGGTTATTTTGTGGGTTTGTCTCTTAATTTGCATGTACTGTATTAAATTTATGCAGTAATACATAGCTTTTTTGCCTTTTAAATGCATTATTAAGGATTTTCTAGAAATCTAATGGTACTCTTCCTGATTATAAAGATATATTCTTTGTTTAGAGTTGATCCTAACCTTTCCTACACACGCACATACATTATAATGTACATTTATAAATCTCCAACATTTTTTCCAATAATTTTATTGATAATCTGAGCAATCGCTATAACAATTTCACAAGATGGATCTGATAACTTGTCATTAGAAGAATTTTATAATTGCTACAAATTTACAACTCACATCAAAGTAGCTCTGTATTAAAACAGATTTTTGTAGCCAACAAATTTAAATGTATTCAATTTTTTTAAATATAGTGATTTTCATGGTTTATTAAAATCAAGAACTTAATAGTATAAAATGTGCATAATACAACAATTGCAACATTGGTTTCTCAAGTACTTTGCTTGCAATAAACTTAAATCTTCTGTTCTCACTCTCTCTTTCTCCGTATACTTATATAAAAACAGCTGTATTAGCCAAATGGTCATGATTGTGAACTCAGGGCAGCTTTGTTTCATTCAGGTCATATGTTCAAATCCAGATTCCTCTAAAGACCTGTCTTATAAGGGGCTGGTGTCCTATCAATCCATCAAAATCAAAATTCTCCCATTTGCATAGTACAGAAATTTGGAGTGGGTGTTCCACCTTGGGCGTTGTCAGGTACCCTAGTGATCTTGTTCTATTCCATGGGTTTTACTGTCTTTGGTAAACACTGGTGACGTATCCCCAGGTTACGCAAGTGATCCTTCTCTATTTTCAACCCTCCTTATCAATTTGTCTTTTTTCAATTTTTTACCAATAATTTTCAATTCACTCACTCGAGTGTTGTCAGTTGACTGTGGCTATAAATATCAATTTTGCTTGTCCTTGTGTGGCCTCTAGATGCAACGTTAATATATTATAAATCAAAACCATCAAAGTCCCTTTTATGAAATATAAGTTCTGATATTGCAAGTAATTCAGTAATTTATTTTATCCCAAACATACCTTTTTTATATTCTCTTTTCTGTTTATGTATATTTCAAATTAATGGAGAATTGCAAGTATACAATGGATTTCAGTGTTTTCCCTTTAAAATATTTATTAAAATATAGTTTCGTATTATTGTTTAAATTTATTATAATTCTATTTAAATAAGATCTTTATAAAGAATACTTTAAAACACAATTACTCATAATTTTCTCTGTCATATAAGCTTTTAATAAAACTTCAATCTAAACATTTAAATTGACTAAAAAATTTTTTTCCCTGTAGAACTGTTTTTATTCCTAAAAAACTGTTCTATATCAATTAATTACTGTATTTTTATGCATAAGAAGTTGAACATTGTTTCACCTGAAGCTTCTATTTTTTTTTCTAGTAATGTATTGTTGTCTTGATTAATGCATTGTAAGGATATTCAGGATCAACTTTAATTTCTTAAAATATTTCAACTTAGTTTATTCTAGGACAAAAAAGTTCTCATTGTGAAAGGATTTTATACTTAATGTAATAAAATTTTATCACTGATGAAGTTGGATTTATGTGTATGAGATTAAAAAATTCAGTCTTGGTTTTAATGCTTTACAAATGTTCAAGCAATATGGCACTTTGGTGCTCACTGTAAATTCAAATTAAATGCTGAATTGGCTGCACTGTAAAACTTGTCTAGAAACAGCATTGATTGTTAAATATACATGTTATTATTTTTAGTATTTTAAATATGTTTTTCATTGTTCCTTCAATCCATTTCAGCAATGAAGCCACACGAAATCCAAGAGAAATTAGGACTAACTCGTATCAGAGACCGCAATTGGTATGTTCAACCCTCCTGTGCTACAACAGGTGATGGACTCTATGAAGGACTCACATGGCTCACATCCAATCACAAATCTTGAGAACACAGTGAACTTATAACTTTATGGACCCCTATTCACCATGTGAATCTTGTTCTTTTAATTGGTACCAGTTCTATAACTCCTTTAACAGCTTTGGAAACTTGTGTTTCGTCAATAGACGTGGAAGAAGGAACATTCATTTACCTGGTTTCAATTTCGTGGCATGAGCGACCTTTGTTTCAACCGTTTGAAAGAGGAAACAAGATCGGTTTCTCTTTCCACAGGTGTTTTTACCAACTTTTTGTGTATATATGTGGAACTGTGACATTAAATATTGTGATAAGTTGTATCCGTTTATCTTCTATTTTATGGTGTTTTATTTTGAATGTATGTATATGTGCAATGATTCATGTTTCATTCAAGCTCACACTCTTCATGGTTTATTTTTTCCTTGTTGCCATCTCCGTGCATTTAATTTGTGAAGTTTTGGTGTGCATGTGTGTATTCTCACTGGGTCATCTCGAGTGATCGGCAGAGGAGAATAGTTATTTATAACCATATTTGGAGTCCATTCGTGCATGGAATAAAAGAATCGGAAAGGTGCATACAACTCGACCCATTTGGATTTCCAAGAATGTGAATCAAATTTTTTATTATCTTGGACTCTTACTTCCATTTATCTATGAACTGAATTAATAAAGTTATTTGATTATATATATGAATATTAAAAAGATGAAAATAAAAGTTATACCATCCATATGAACAAGTGGGAGGTTATTTCATTGAAGAAACATATTTTTTTCCCTTCTGTATACTTGGATTAGAAATTAGTGTAAAAAATTGATAAAAAAAAAATGCAACTTTTTTAAAGTAGTTTTTTATTCTGTATTTAAGTCTGGTTTGTTGTGTTATCTTATATGAAATTACAAAGTTTTGCACTTTACATTCAGTATTAAAATGCTATCAACATGTTTAAGAAAATTTAGATGTTTTATTCTGAAATTAAAGAATATATATGCTTTTATTAAAAAAATCTTTTGTCCTCATTTCACTTTTTTTTATCTCTAAGATTAAAAATCTGTTACTTGAAAGTAAAATTTTGTTACATAACCACACATAAATTAGAAATCTAATAAAGTGTTATATAATAATTTTGACAAGGTAAAGCTTTAATTCTAGCAAAAGTAACCAATAGCCTTTACTTTCAATTTTTTAATTATGAAAAATTACTTACTCAGGTTATCTATTTTTTTTAAGTAATTATTATTCATAAGAATTCATATTCTTTTACCCATTTTTATATTTCATCAATTTCAAAGTAGAGCTAATTTTTGTTTCAGTGAATCAGAGTGTGACACAAATATTGGAACCAATGTTCATAATTGAAAGTGACAGCTGATATAGTAACCCCTTCTTGATCAGTATTGTCCGTCACAAATTCAGCTTTATGACCATACATTCAGTAACGATGAGAAAAATTGCATTGTTGAAAATTAATCTTCTGTACTTGCACATCTTGTTATATTCCACGATTGGTATTCTTTTCACTCCTATAAAACTTATACAAAAAACTGTTCAAAATGTTTTTGATATTATTCATAAGAATTCTTTTCTGACGAAAGGAACAAAATAATTGGTAGAACATTATTTTAAAGTGGATTTTTATGCATTGATGGTCAAAAAAATAGTGTAAAGCTATTTTTTATAGTGATGTAAAACCATTTTACTTAGAAATTTTTCTATATCAAAGTCTGTGGCACTAGACTACCTCGACCATTATTTCTTGTCGAATGTGAGTGATTTGTGATGGAGTTTAATAGCGCATGAACTAGATGTGATCATGCTGATAGATTTCTACACAATTATATTTTGAGATGCACCACAGACCGGATTTAACAAGAAAATTCGAATGTAACAAAAACATACAGGCTTCTGGTTATTTTTGCATGTAATTTATGAGTTACGCGCCGTAGACAGAAATTCAAGCTTTTTCTACACACTTAATGTGAAACTACTTTTTTAGATTTAATTGTTATTAAATCCACATATTGTTCAGCGCTGAAAAACTTTGAAGATAATTTTCGTTGAACAGTATCAAATATTTCATCGAGGTTTTATTGGTTTTGCAGCTGAAAATAAAGCTTGGGAGAGAGTGAGGTCGCAAGACTAAACTAATTTTTTCTTGATGTTGAGATTTCATTTTCGACTAGTGTGCATGAAAGGAAAGTTTCTGGTTTAAATTCATCAATAAGAAGACACGAGAGTCAATGAGTTGAAATCTTAAATTAGAATAAAATTTTCTTGAAATTCATCTCCAATGATCGTTTAATATGTGTTTATATAAGCAATTTTTTTTTTTTTAAACAACATAGTTTTTTGGATAGTCAATTTTTTTTTTACTGTTTTTCCCATGTACTATTTGCAAAGCTTCTCGAGATATAGAATAATTTTTTTTTCTAAAACTTTCTTCTCATCTTTAAGTACATGAAACACTATTTAAAGTGTGAAATTTTGAATTGAATAAATAAAAAAAAACTATTTTCCAACTTTGTAGGTCTTTATTTTACTGAGCAGCGTTGTTTCCTTCAATCTCGATGTCTCTGAATGACCTGCGGTATAACGAAACTGATACGTTTTAAATCTGTGGAGGTCCCCTCGTTGGCATGGTGTAGGAGGTTCCAACTTGGGTGTCGTCCTCGACTCTTGATCAAGACTCAAAATTGCATGTTCCATCGCCAAGAAATCTCGTGTTGCTTCTAAGTGCGACATTAATAAACAATAAATCGATCTGTTTTCTGCTTAGGAAGCATTCCAAACACTTTTAGTTGTGAAATTTTTAATGTAAGTTGTGATAATAATCAAAAACCCAATGTTTAGTTTCCTTTATCATACAGGGGAGAGAAGTCACTTTATAGTTTTAAATTAATATAATTTTTCATGTCTTATAATAAAATTGTTTCTTTATACAGAGTGTCCCATAAATAGAGGTACAAACTTTAAGGAGAGGCAAGGCACGTCGGAAAGGTCGTGAACTGCAAAGCAACCCATGACCGGAAACAGCAGTAGTGGATGCTGCTCGTGAGACCGTCTGAAGGAAAACGGTTTTTTTTTTTTTAACTATCTAAGGGGCTATTGTTTTAGGTGGATAACTTTTGGCGTACCAGATCACTTTCCAATTTTTTTATCGTTTGCTACAATTTTAATTACATGTAGCTGATATAATATTCAATTTAATAATTTATCGTTTCCTTTAATTTTAATATCGGAAACATTTACTACTGTCCATTTCTCGATATTTCATCGTTTTCTTTAATTTTTATTTTTAATTGAGTAATTATATTTTTTTTAAAAAAAAGCACAACTTGGATGGCTAAAATTATTTTTTGCATACAACTTTTTTTTTTTATCATTCGGGCAGTAGTCATTGCTCTTATAATATACGAACAAGAAGCTCTCAGACATGTATTTAGTGTATGGCCTAGCTGATGGCAATGCTCAACTATCTATATGACTGTATCGAAAATTGTGACGTATTTCCTTTATTATTTACCTCTACAGCTAATTTGAAGCCTATTTAAATAGTCAATAAGTTCAAGACTCCATTTGAAGATTCCCAAGAGAAGGACAAAACAGTTTATTTAGAATATCAAAAAGATCACTCTTTCTCAAATCCGTCTCAGTTAATCATAGCTCATATTCTAATAATAAAGTTTAAGCTTACTAAATTACTCATTCCGACGAAAACATAGCAGATTCACTTCCAATAAAAACGATTTTTTTACGTTGATTCACTTCAATCTACACATCTATCGTTATTTTCTCTCTCCTCTCAATTCTATTTCTCTTATATATCATTCCCTATCCTTAATTCAATTCACTATGCTTCTATATCCGCCTATATTTCATATAATTTGCCAAATCACGTTTCATTTTGGTTGAGAAAAATTGTAATTTTATGCAATTCAAATTACCAAAAAGTTCCTGAGTTTAGTGAAAAGAAAATCGAGAATAGCCCAACGTCACAAGACATGCACTCTGCAAACATTTGTTTCAGCTTGTGCTTCACAATTTGAGCGAAATTGAGTCTTAAGAGAAGTGGCAGATATAGTGATGGTAGATCACGAGCGACTCGCACGCATCCCGTTGAAGTATGAAGTTCGATCAACGATGGATTGGGAGACTTGGTTGCCTGTTCCCACGTTCTCCAGATTTAAGCAGCCTGGATTTCGGTTTCATTTTTTGTTTATTTGAGGGAGGGGGACTGTTGTGCAGGAAACATCTGTGGTGTCTGAATGCACCTGGTTGCAAGAATCGTCTACAACCAGATCTATTTCACTTTGCGCTGTTATGGATATCGGAGCAAACCTAGGTGTTTTTTACCGTGTCCACCAATCCATGGTAGTCGAGGGAACGCGTGCATTGCTTGTAAGGGTGAAAACTTCGAACACCTCCTGTAACTGTCAATATCTTAATGATGAATTATGTTTAGAAAACACAATATCTCTTAGACGAGCTTCATTTCCCAATTCGCAAATACGAGTTTTTTCCATCATATTTTGTGCTATACCTTAGTTGCATATATCAAGAAGTAAATATTGAACTCCAATTACTAACTTGTAACAACAAACGAAAATGCTTTAATAGTCACTGATATATAGCTAAAAAAGCTCTCTCTTTTGAATCTCGACTTATCAATTCTAAATTAGGCTCAACTAATAAATTCTTCGCTTACAAATTTTCTGGTTTGATTAAATCACTTCCTACAAACAGCTGATTTTCATCTTAGTACAAATAGAGTAAAATAGAATTCGTTTTAGTCCACAAAACTAATCAATGAGCTTCAAACCAAATTATAAATCTCTATCAGCAAATCGTTATCCTATGTCTCTCTTCATTTTCTTTTCAATCTATTTCATTAATGTATCATTATCTGTAAATCTATTCAATTTACTTTTATCTTCACTAATTTGCCTAAACGCGTTTCATTTTGATTGGTTAGAAACTGTTCTACTATGCAATTCAAATTAATAAAAGTTTGTGAAGAGAACATCGCAAATAGCCCAACGTCACAATATATCATCCTATATCCCTTAAATCCTTTGACGGATATTGATTGGTCTTGTTATAAGCATTGCTGACACGATCCAAGAGAAAAAGACAGAGCAGTGAGGTAAGGAGACATGAAATGATTATAAGTTCTGGTGAACGCCATCGTGTCGAAGTATAACGGAGTTCTATCGCGTATTTCCCTTCACCTAACTCTTTGGAACTTAAATGCGATGTTGTCAGAATTGAAAATCTCTTCCAATAAATGAAACTTGACTTATATAAATTAGAATAGAATCAGTGAAGCTTAGTGAGTAAGACTAACGAATTGCATTTTTAACATAGGCAAAGAGGAATTCAATACGAGAAGTAGTGGTAAAGAGAATGAGCGGGAGCTATCAACGAAGATATCAGAATTATGCCGACGCTCTGCAAGGAGATATAGAATCAAAGACACTGAAGAGCTACATAGGATCAGTAAGTCCGACCTTTGTTTCAAGTTCTGTGGATTCGATTGACTCGAGATAGTTAAGTGCCTAGTTATTCTTGCTCTCTTTTAAATTTCTTATACCTTTGACTTGAGGCTCCCTAAACTTTTAGGTCACCATTCTCTGGTCAAATTTCTTGCCTGCCAGGCCTTTGAATCTTGGCTGTAATTTTAGGCCTTCCCGCAATAATTAATTAGATTTTGCTGATGAAATCTTGTTGTCTGGGTCCTTTTCCCTTTTATCTTAATCTCCATTGCTTAGGCTCTATCGGGAGGCTAGTACTTTTCTTCAACAGGCCTTTTTCAATTTCCTTATGACATTTACAACTTTTTTAGGTTTTAATCAGCTTGGATGCCGCCTATATATCTTTCCTTTTTGTCATCTCTTGGTATTTTCAATGTCTTTTATCGATAAATAAATGATTGCAGGACCCAATGCTTTTAAATTTTAGGTATCTTATTGATCTGGAGTTCTTCCTTCCTTTGTCCAATTGGGGAATCTTTTAGTACCCTCCCCCCTTTTTTTTTT
>BMAW01099502.1:116273-136210 GCA_019974015.1 Nephila pilipes | reverse complement strand
CGCGCGCTTCTTTTTGGTTATTCCATCTTTGCACCTCTGCCTCAAAAAACTTTCCAGAGAATGTCAAGTTCTAATTTTTTCCCTCTCAGCCAATGAGAATTCACTTTCTTGGTTCTTAGGTGAACTAGAAACGCGAATCCTCCCCTCTCGCCTAACCTATCCTTCTGATGCGAGCTGCAGCTTGGACTCTTAAAATTTATTTTATCTCCCCACCCCCTTCAGAAATGCTCTTTCTCTACCTAACTTCAAAGATCGTAACATGAAATTCAGATTAATTTTTTAACATTTTCAAATCTATTTTTCTTTAACCCCTTTCCTGTACTTGAACGAATCTGACTCGTGATGAAGATTTTGACCCAAACATGAATAGTATGAGTCAGACTTGTGGATGGAAAACTGGGCCAAATGTAAAAATTACGAGTCAGACTCACTTAAGTACGAGAAGGGTTTAATTTACAACGTTTTTATGTATTTCACTTGGTGTGCGTGCGTCATGGTGTCATCAAATTTTCGATCGTTAATTTAATCAACTTCGCATCAAGCTAGAGCTCAGAAACTTTCGGAATCGTTCTTACTCGCCTAACAATGCAATGTTAGACATTTGCGACAAATTTTAACTAATATTTCAATATTTTTTTAACAATGCAACGTTTTTATGTATTTCACTAGGTGTGTGTCTGTCTGTGTGTGTATCAGTGTGTCATCAAATTTTCGAGTGTTAATTTAACCAACTTCCCATTAAGATAGAGCTCTGAAACTTTGGGAATCGTTCTTACTAGCCTAACAATGCAATATTTAGACATTTGCGACAAGTTTTAACTAAGATTTCAATAATTTTTTTAATAAACTTTGCCATCATATAAAACGTTGGTTTTTTTTTTTTTTATCTCGAATTATTTTAGAATAGAGAGAGAGAGTGAGAGTAGTGGGTGTTGTATTTTTCCTATTAGATACTGATTCAAGATGAGCACTTCTCTTAATTAATTTTTTTTTTGTTTTTATTCAGTAAATATTTTAACTAAATACCCTTAGTCTGTAATTACAATTACAGTTTACTATATGTTATTTATTTTTAAGCTTAGTATTATATTCTTTAGGACAAAGTCACACTTGAAGACGTTCAGAAGACTAATTAAAGTATTGTTTGTTTATTTGTGAAGTGTCGTTTCGAAACTGTCATTTGTCATCTATTAAAAATATTACATATTGTTACGAACATGAGATTAAGCTTCCCTACAACAGTACTCTCACAAAGAAAAAGTGGCATTTTCATAAACTTCATCAGTCAGTCAAGGAAAGTTTAGTAAAGATCAATAAACCTTGGCCACCGTTTTGGTGACAGCGAGGAACTTGGCGACTTTGGTGACAAAAAAATATTTCCCTGAAAGTGCTGGAATGTAGTTGATATCTCCACTGGGAAGAAAGTTATGGTCTTTTCCTGTGACGTCAGACCTGGCCGAATCATCTACGAATTAAACCTGAGATGATGGAATCTCCTGTGGAAATTGTTTGGGGATGCGACTGGACCATCGGGTCTTGGAAATGGATCTACCGAGGGAATTCGTGGATGCGGCCTGCAATCTCACAGAACTGCGGAAGCCTGCCTAGGAAGTGCAGAGTATTTCATGGAGATTTGTCCGTAGCGCGAGCAAGGAAATTGGTGCTCTGAATGTTGTTGATACAAATTGGACTGTCATTATAAGTGCTATTTTTAGATCTTATATCTGTGTCCCTAATCTGTACAATTGTTGTTTTTTTATTTGCGCTGTTACTGTCCAAACTCTGCTACCTTTGCGTCACCCTGAATACTCCATCTTTTGTCATTATACTCCTTGTAGGACTGGTTTTCATTCGCATACACCCAAGCATCCAGAATTTTTTTCACAATATGACTGCATAAGATATCCAAGAATTACTGATGGAAGAAATTAATGATTCAGGTTTAGTAGAAATGATATCTGGAATCCATTATAACTCAAAGTATGATAGCATGAGTGAAGAAATTAAAACGTTTGCTTTATAAAGCGTAAAGAAAGGACTATTCTTAGCTGAACTATTAGAGTCATATTTCTTAAATAAAGATCCTTCAAAAGAAAGGAGAACAAAAGTTAAAAGAGAACTTTTATAAATATGTATAAGGAAATTTAAAAAGATATTTTAACTAAAAGCAAGCAATCGAAAATAACACATTTGTTGCAAAAGGTACAGAACAGCATGGATCTGAAGATAATGCATAAAACTGCTGAGAGGATGATGATATCTTGCCAAAAAGAAAAAACTCTTATACATATACATATATATATATATAAATTTAAGGAGCCTAATCTCTCTTTCCGTACTATTTCTTTATTTCGTATACACGTATTCGCATAACACGGCAATTTTTTTGAAGGTAACTTCCGTGTTATACGTGTTTACCTGTGTATATAAAAGCAAAGAATATTAAATTGGTGTTTACGTCCACAAGAGATGTATTACGTAAAGCTAATGGCTATATCACGGGTATTTACATTTCAGCTCGTATTGCAACTATTTTCGTGCATCACTCTAGCGCTTCGTCTCCTACCGTTGGAGCCCGGATTTCGTCGAGCTAATTGACACAGGACGGAGGTAAATTTCGCACTTAAATAGAAGCACTTAATTGCACTGAAAACTCGGAAGAAATGCACTGTGACTTTCAATTCCAGCTCAGATTGGAGATAAAGGCCGTACGGGCTAAGACATTTAACGTTCAATCCAGATCAAAATTGTCCTCTTTGCGAATCGAAGGATGTCTTCCTTTGACTGACCATTGTGTCACGAAAAGTTCAGTCAAGGCCAATATCTCAAACTTAGGCCTTAAATGAAAATCACGCAAATATGCCCACTGTATGAAAACGTTTTCAGTAAGTAATTTTCACGCATTACTGAGTTACATATTTTTCCGTATTTAAAATCCTAAATTTTGATTTTTAGATTCTGGTAACAAAGAAAAAAGAATAATTTTCACAAAAGTTTTTTTACATTTTAAATCGTAAAACAAGTTTTTCTTAACCCTGTTTAAGAAAGCAAGCAGTTTGAAAATTTTAAGGAATTAAAGATAAATTAGAGTGGCAAGGATTATTTTGAATATAACAAAAATCAATTTTAGAAAAATGAATATTTTCATTGTGACGATTCATTAAAAAGTCTCTGAACACAAAAAAGGTTCAAAATAACTGAAAAATGATCCGATTTGAATAACTTTTTGTTCTTAATAACAGATAGATAACTGTTTACTGTATTTTCTGGGATTAAAATTTTTGCTTCTTTGCATTTCATAGTAGTTAACTGATTGTTGCAAAAATAATAAAAATAACATCTAAAAGTGTACGACAAGAATAATAATGTTTACCAAAACTTCTCTCAAAATTTCGAAATTTTTTTTTGTAATGTTATTATTATGAGATGGGAATAAAACCAAATATTAAATAAAAATGGAGAGTAAACAAGGCTACGGTGCTGGCACGTGTTTTGGGATTTCTTAAATATTCTGTACAATATATATATATATATATATATATATATATATATATATTAATTGCAGTTATCTTATAAAATATTTTTATTACAAAAATGTCAAAATTTAGAAAAAAAAAAAAAAACTGAAAACTATTAAATTTCATTTTTAAAAAACAGTTAATTATTTTTACATGGAGTAAATAATTTTGCTTGAATATTATTTATATAATGAAACTCTGTATTCACAGCAAACTTTCACAGATCATTGAATTCGAGGTATACGTAAGCAATATTTTTTCTCCTATTCAATGGTGAATTTCAATTAACGCTGTAAATTAGAGAGTTGCCAAAAACTGAGATTAATCGCTTTCTTCATCTGAATCGCTTTCTGCAGTCACGATTGTTTTATCTTGAATACTATCTTTGATAAAGATTGATTTTTCTGTTTTACGTTCTGTTTTCAACCTTTTCTTATCGCGTTTATTGCGTTTGAAAATTGACCTATTTGCATAAAAATGTTCTATTCGATGTATTTCGTCATTTATGACATTCAGAATACCCGATAAATTAAGTCGACGTCGGTGTGATGGGTTTTTAGCTATTTCGTTATGTGTTTCTTGCTCTTCAGCGAAAGATGTACTGGGAACAAGGAATGATGCATCTTCGACGGCCATTTCAACTTTTGGTGTTTCTCTTCTGTAATCATCTTCATCATTTCCTGGTAAATCTTCTGCTTCGGCTTCCTCAGATTGTTTTTCGACAAGTGACCTATAGTCCTGAAACTTTTCCAATATTTCTGGAGATTGATTCTCTTCAGCATTTTGGTTTTCTTTCTGAATCACTTCTTTGCGACGAGTCTCTTCCGAAATTGATAATTCTGTGTCCCTTTCGTCTTCGTTTTCTGATACAAATGACTCACTATCAGAAGAACTTCGTACAACTTGAATATCCATTTTCGATGCTATAACCAACCACGGAGTTTCTTGTCCTTTGTCGTAATTTTTAGATTCAATGTGTAACTTCTGTTTTGTTTCGCTTTCTTCGAACTTTCGTCTTCTTGAAACACTCGTTTCATTGGATTCGGATGTCAAATTTTCGCCATGAATATCTTTGGTTTTAGAATCATCCCATTCTTCTAATTCATTAGAATTAGATTTATTATCAATATCTTGTACTTCTATCTTAAGTGATGCTTTAATGCTTACATCTTGAGGCGATATACTGGAAACCTCCCAATCTAATACATTTCCCTTGATTTGTTGAGTTAGATGCAAATCTTTTTTCATAAAATCATTTTCCTGTTGGATATTTCTCAAACCTAAATATTCTAAGCCTTTAAAATCTCTTAAATATACATCTGTATTAGCAGCTTGTTTTGTTTCATCTTCAGAACAGGGAGCTCTGAGATTTATATCGTTTTGATATGGCCTTGTAGGGCCCATTGCAGTTTCAAAAGCATTTGGGTGTTTCCAATCTATTATTCCGACAGATAAATGTTCGCTTGCATGATTTTCAATTGATTGGTGAAATCGATGTCTGAGAAATTCAACTAGATTCATTTCTATTGTAGTTTTCGGATTTGAAGGATGACTGATTTTCAAAGTAAGAGGGTCCGTGTTTGTAGCTTGTACACTAACAGTTAAGTCTTGAGAAATGTTTGTCAAGTCCCAAACTCGGTTTCGAAACGATGGGTCGATAATTGGAACAAGTTGGTTGTTTTCATCGTGTTTCCTTATCATTTCCCCTCTTACGCAGTCGTTAACTGAATTCAATGCAGTCAATAAATCTTCAGGTATAATTATTTGAGTTGGTATTTTTTTTAAATTAACCGTTCTTCGATCAGACGTTTGTATTTCTTCTGGATTTTCCAAAAACAAAGAATATATCTGATGAAGCATATCTTCAATATCTTGATCAAAATCTAATCCCTGTGGCTGTGGAATTTCTTGGTGTGGCTCAAATTTGGCTTGCGTCATGCATATTTTGAAGTCATCATTTTGTTTTAATTCAAGAACTTTAGATGGACGAGGGCGAACGTAATTCATTGAATTGAGAGATGAGAATTTAGTATCCAGTATAAAATTAGAAGCACACTCCAAAGGAATATTTTTTAGATCCATATCAGCTACAGTAATGACTGGCTCCTGGATATATGGGGGTAAAGTTTTTGTTAAAGTATGATACTTTTGTTCTTCCCACTTCGTGACAATTGCACAAACCTTGCTTGATACATCGAGTTCTCGCACTTTATCATACAGTGCGTCTTTTTCTGAACGGATTGGCATTGAATGAGAGCCACTTCCAATTCCGAAATAAGCATCTGATATTGATATATCATAATCAAACGGTAAATCCATATCAGTAGCAATAAATTTTGAATATGAAGATGGCGGTAAAGTTTTCTTCAAAATATGATATTTTTGTCTACATTCAAAAGGACTTGATGTTACTTTTGTTTTTTCTAGTGCGTCTATATTTTTTCTTCTTAAATCATTTCCCTTAGTTTCATCAGAAAGCAAAAGAGGCAGTAAAGAACTTTTACTTCTTGTTCCATAATAAGCATCTGATAGCGATATTCTGTGTGGTATTTCATCACTTTGAGGAATATTCTCTTTTAAGTCCATATCAGAAGAAGGTATTCCTTGTTTTGGAGGTGGAATAAATTTTTTCAACATAGAACATTTCTTTTTGTTCTCAGATATTTTAAAAGGTTCCCTCATTTTGCCAGATTCATTCAATTTTTTCGTGTTTGCATCGATTTGACTGATTTTAAGAGAAATAGCAGGATGTGTGAAATCACTTTGACTATATGTTCCATAATAAGCATCTGGCAACAATATTTGGTGTGGAATGTTATCAGCGTTTTGAAGAGCTTCATCTTCTAAATCCATACCGAATTCTATATTTTCTGAAGGAGGAAGAGTTTTTTTCACATTCTGATATTTTTGCCTTCTTTTAGAAATATCCAATGGGGTACTAATTTGGTCTGGGGTGACCAATTTCTTTGCTTCTTTAAAAATTTTATCAGTTTCTGAAGAAATCAAATAAGGTGTGCGTGTAATAGAATTTGTGCTTTCGGTTCCATAATATGCGTCTGGTAATGGTATTCTTTGAGGTATGTTCTCATTTTCGTAGCTAGATTGTTTAACTTTATCTTGCAACTCCAATCCAGTAGCATTAGTTTTTTGTTTTGGAGGCGGCAAATTTTTTTTCAAAGTATGATATTTTTGTGTGCCTTCACAAATGTTGAATACTTTTTTCGTTTTATCTGATATGCCTAATTTTTTTGGTCTTGTGTTGACTTTGGTACCTCCAGGAGAAATCAAACGAGACATTATTTCACTTTCGTTCCCTGTTCCATAATAAGAGTCTGGTAACGGTATTTTATGTGGCAAAACCTCAGATTCGGAAGAAGGATACGGAAAACCTGTTTCTAGTTTTGGAGATGGAAGAGTTTTTCTTAAAACGTTATATTTTTGTCGACTTTCAGATTCATTTGACTCTGAACTAGCTTCACTCGATTCATTCGTTTTCACGTCTTCAGATGGTATCGGATAATGTCTCCAATAGCTTCTACTTCCGGTACTGTAACGAGCATCTGAAAGATATACGGGGCAGAATTCAGGCTCATTTTCGATGTTTGCGTCTTTTTTAAAAGAGGGCATAAATGATTTTTTTTCATATAAATATCTAGATGAATATGCCGGAGTGCTAATATATTCTTGTTCAGAATCAACTTGATACTGAAAATTATCTGCTGAAATTAAGATTAATTTATTTAATGAATTACGGAAACTTGTTGTCACCATGTCTAAATTTTCGTCCACTATTTCTAAGTGCCGAATACTTTCAGTTGTAGGCCAAACGAACAAAAATTCCCTAGATGTCGTTAGAACATTTTCTCTTGCATTCACATGAAATGTCGAAGTTTTCATAATAGATTCCAACTGAGTATGAGATTGCTTTCTCTTGATATCTGGCGAACATACCCCATAAAATTCTGAACACTGTTGCTCTTCCGCTTGCTCCAAGTCACACAGTGCAGGAGGTGCTGTGCCGAGAAGTTTCTGGAGTCCATCAATCAACTGGTTCTTCACGTCTTCCAGGAATGGATCATCATGAGGGTTATCTTTAATGTCTGGAATAATATTCTGCACCCTTTTTCCGAACGAAGTTTCCGTGGGAGAAATGTAGACATTTTCCGAGAGTTTGATGAGAGGTTCTGTAATGGTACACATGTATTCAAGGCCTCTTGCTTCTTTGGTGATATGCGAAATAAGATTTGCAGTCGAAAATCTGTAACCGCGTTCAAACTTATAGGAGTGGTCGACAACTGAAACATCTGTACTTTCAATGAACTCATCAGAGTCTTGTATGGTAATCGTTTCAGGGATGTGACTTGAATCTATTACTCCGTCTGTTGGACAAATTTTATCCACACGAAATATTTCATACTGTTTTTCACTAACATTCGCTGTTGCTGAAATGTCAGTTGAAACTCTGGATGGCAACATTGACGACGATGTGGAATCATCTGCTAAGGCTGATTTTTTGGATGTGGAATAGCGGCTTTTCTGATCCCATGGAATAGATATACGAGCGAAATATAAATATTTCTTTCCATCAATTTTATAAATACATTTCTTCTCGTGATTTATTTCAATTCTTTCCGGCGATTGTGGAACAGGAAGGGATAATTTATTGCCTTCGGAAATAAAACCCTTATTCGTTCTTCCTTCAGCAATAGCAGTGGAATAAAAAATACCACGCAAAACTGATGTTCCATCCTTTGTTTTAAAACATGTTTCCGGGCTCTTATTATCATAAAACGTCTCCAGATCCATCGTTACTTTCTTCACTTGTTGAGGTAAAATTTCCTTTTGCTGTATTTGTTGGGATTGTTCATCTACAGTACTTGGTGGTTCCATGATTTCACCACGTTTCGTAGCAAGGTGTGTTACTCGGGCAAATTCCTGTTTGGATTTCTTGACGTCCATTTTCTTATTGATATTTATTTCATCAATTGCAGCAAAATCATTCACAGTGACTTGTGTTTTTGGTTTATTTATTCCATCTTTAATATCCGCTTTTAGAAAAATTAGCTCTGTGTCATTTTCGAATTTAGTTTTTCTCACAGTTTCTTTTAAGTCTGGGCAAATATCCTCATGGGAGATTTTATGTGAAGAACCAGCTACCATTTTTGTCTCTGTTCCTCTTATAAATCCATTTCTACATACTGGTTTTTTAAAGTCATCTTTCATTTTCTCTTCTTTTTCAGTAGATTTTATTTCATGAAACATTGTTTTTAACTCGCCATCTCTCTCCAAATCAAATTGTCTTTTTTTGTAAGGCAATTGTTTTTCTTTGTCAAGAAACTTTGAAAAGATAGCTCCTTTTTCAGAAAAAGTTACACCTGCTCTGTTCTCTATGTATTGAATCAATTCTTTGTCCAGGTGTCTTTTTCTTTCTTGGTATATCTCCTTAAAAAATTCTCGTGAGTCACTAACTGATATTGTATCAAGTCTGTGAATGTTGTCGTAATTTATGCTCCTCCCATGCATGATATATTGATTAAACTCTTCAACGAGCTTTTTCCTCTGTTCGTCATATACTGCTTTAAAAAAACTGAGTACTTTTGGCTTTAATTGCCCGACTTGTGTACTTGCCTTTAAACTTGTCTCCAAAGGAGTTGTTCCTATGTCTTCGTAACTTATAAGATCTATTCTTTTTAATGGACGCTTATGAAATAGAAAATAACTATCATTCAAATCTCTTTTTATTTTCTGGCGAATTGACGAATAATTTGATTTATTACTTCCTGGAGAATCATCAGATTCTTGGCTTTTTCGTTCTTCACTATAACCATCAGCAGTTGAAAGCGTTCGATCTTTTTCTACGTAGTGACCAGATAATGGATATTTCAGGGGCAAAAAATAATCCCTGCTCATATTTGTTTTCAAAAGGGTTCCTTCTTTTAGCTTTTCAGTACTTTTTAAAGGTTTTGCTGGCTTAACATCGGCAAGATTAGCAGTGTCCCTAAATAATTGCTTTTTTGATTCAAACGAATAATTTTCTTGGGCAATAGGTGAGCTAACATTTATACCCTGTACAGCTCCCAAAGGTTTTCGTAATAAAAAGTAATCCTCGTTTGCTTTAATTTTCTTTTTAATATCTTGCTTTCTCTCTTGATCGCTTTGTATTTTACTTCCAGACGAGTGAGCACATTGTGAAAGTATACCTTTTTCTTGTTCCTCGATGTTTCGTTTTTTTAAATAGTCTATAAATTCATTTCGAAGATTTTTCTTTCTATTTATTCTTATCTGCTGTTCGCTGAATTCTTCGAATATCAAATCTCGCATAAGCTTAAATTTCGATGGTTCCTTAAAACTTTTTCTAGCATATTGTGGAACAGCCGATAATTTATTTAGCGGAATTGTCTTTAAGGATTTTTCGGTTTCAATACTTGGTGTATTGATCATGCCTGTAAAGAAAGTTCCTGTTAGAGGTACAGAAAGAACATCTTCTTGAAAAGGTCTGGAAGTTCCAGTCATCCCCAAATTTAATTCATGTCTATTATCTGTACGTCCTTGGTTGTAATTCTTTGGTTCCTTATTATTTGTCACATCCGTTGGGACGGAATAATCAGATTCATGTGATTTTGGGGAATGAACATTTGTTTCTCTTTTTGTATCTGAAGGACTTGAGCGTAAAATTTCTCTATTAACTTGTGTCTCCTCGAATGAGGTAGAGTGAAATAGCTCATCATCTTTATCTCTTTTATTTGAATATTTTATTTGTCCATCTGGTTCGGATGGTATTTTTTGCGGATGCTTTGTATGCTCTTTTCGGGTCTCTCGCGATTTGTCAGGAGTGTTCATTCTTGTAGCATTGACTATCGTTTTTATTTCAACCTCATCCGAATCTGAACCTCTTATTTCAACACAAAATTGCCTGTCGGAGGAAACAGTATCCGACATTTTTTTCTCTAATTCTCGATTATCAGAAACTCTTACCCGCAGACTTGAAAGAACCTTATCTTTTTGCCGGAGCTCTGGAGATTTTTCTCTGATTTCTGTTGCCTGTTTTCTTCGGGTTGACACTTCTGTAAAGACTTGTACTTCGTCGATGTCTGAATATATTGTTTCCCTACTAACCTCTTTCGTATCATCCGAAAAAGAATTTGGTGGTTTTTTTTTAACATCTTTTATTTCTCGAACAGAAGCAGTGGATTCTTCATGTGCAAACCCTTTTTCTATTTCTCGAAATTCATCTTTAATCCTTATTCTTGTCTCTGACCCTTTAGTTTTAACATCTACCAGTACCTCATCTATGACTGAGCTTGAAGTATTCGAATTAGCTTGCTCTTCATTATATGAAACTGGATCTAATATCTTTTCTTTTTTTTCTTTAATTCTTTTACTCGGATATTCTCTTCGCCCATCCAGTGAGATTGCTTCTTTCCCTGAAAGTTTTATTGACTCCTTTTTGATGAATGATGAATTATCTTTCGCCATCTTTTTAGAAGCAGCTATTTTCCTTTTCTTTCCTTCTTCGTTCTGATTAGATTCAAATCCTATTCCTTTCATGTTAATCTGCTTCGCACCTGACCCCTCTCTTTTTGTAACTGTTTTATCCGATTCCTTTATTCCTTTTCTTGAACCTGTTGTCTTCTTTCTGATTAAAGATTCTTTTCGAGTATGTTGCGGTCCTTCTTCAATTTTTGTTGTTACCCCAACTACTTTTGTCTTTACTTTAACTTCATCTACGCCTGATTTCCCAGTCTCTGTTTGGGACGAAACTGAATGTAATATGCATTTTTCTTCTCCTTGCGCGCTTTTATCAGAACTACTCGTTTGCCATCCCGATGTGGAAATCTCTTTTTGTGAAAACTCTTCGATGTTTCGTAATTTATTCTGATCCTTCATTTCTCTTGCAGATTCCTCAGTTTTCATACTTCTTTCTTCAGAATCCGAGTCTCTTTCTCCTGAATCATCCTGATTCTCATTGGACAGTACTGAATCCACCACCTTTTCTTTCCGAGGTGTATCGTTACAGTTCTTGAACTGTTCATCTGTTCTTTTTGTCACCTTTCGAGAGACCATAAGGGTATATTTCTGTTTCTTTTTGTTATTCAGGACGTCATCTTCATTTTCCGTTTCAGGATCTAAAATCGATTCTGTCTCGTATCCTTGGGAGTTGGTTTCCGAATCTTTTTTTGACGTTGCTGGGCGATTTCTAGCATCCTTTACGTCTTCAGGATCTTCTGGAAGACCATATAAATATTTATGAAGTATAAATGAATCATTGACATCAAGAGAACTATATCTCTTTGGCGTCTTGATGACATGATCATCCTTTTCTCGTCTTTTCGAAACTTCAGCACTCTTCTTTTCATTCGACTGATGATGCTTCTTTTTTAACTCAAGTAGTTTTTTCTTTTTCTGGATGTCGTATGACGAAGAGGACCTCTTGTCAAACAATTTTCCTTTAAGCATATACTGCTTCTTGTGCTGCAGTTGCCCAAAAGTTTTGATTGTGTTTTTCTTCCCTTTCGATTTTTTCAATGACCTATTCAAAAAATCATTTTCTGTAGAAGAATGCTGCTGTGAAGATAGACTCGCTTTGTTCGTTTGGAGCTTATAAGGAACTCTTTTAGACTTAGTGTTTATATCAAAGAAACCGAGTTTATTTTTTACAGATTTTATTACGTTGACAGCAGTTTCAGATATTCTATCAAACCGGCTATTTACTGTAATCCAAGCGCCTGACGAAGAAAAAGGGGGCGAAGTTTGTTGAGATGATGAAGGGAAATGTTCTGATGGTTCCTTGGATTCCATCCATTGGACAGCTCTGACTGGAGTATGAGAAGCTATTCCAGGACTATAATTTTTATCTGAGGAATAGTTACTATCCTCTGTAGAATAAGAAACTGATTCACCGTAGGAAAAATTACTTCTTTCAGATAATCCTGATGGAAGACTTTCGAATTCAGAATATGCAACCTTTAAAAAAAAGGGTGAAATATAAATTTCAGCAAGACTAAAAGTAATGTTTAAAGTAAATAAACACATGAGTACTTTGGCTATAAGTATTTTATTGGAGTTCAGTTTGAAAATAATTCTGATAACATAAGCCTTTGACAATATAATTTTATGAGTATTATATATGGGAATTCAATAAAAATAATCAGTAACAATATTAATTTAATTATTCTTTCATATTCCAGATATTTTCTGATCCTTTATAAGTTTTATGATAAATTAAATTGAGTAACATATACAAGATATTGTGTTGCTTGAAAAGGATATTGTAACGGTTCTCATTCACCCTTCACTCTAATTAGTCGGCTTCTATTTGTCAAAGTTCCGACATGCCAAAATAGTTTCATAAAATTATTTTTAGCAAACATTAGCACAAAAATATTCTAATTTTTCGAAGATAGAGAATCCCTAATAAGTTAAGTTCTCTCTTCTTCTGACATTATTCCGACATCCCAAATCTCAAGCCTCTTAGAACACTTAAAATTCTAAACGGTTCGGCAAATTCTTTGATGAGACACCGAGCAGGAGCAATCATGAGTTATTTGACATATCGGTCGTTTAAAACCCTCTGTCCAAAATCTGTATCTGTATTTTGTATAGCTATATTGTATAATTAAATATTTGGTATTTTAAATTAAACAACTCTCTTGAAGTTTTCACGTTACCTATAAACCTTCAACACTGAACAATATGAAAACTCTCATCTATAAAAAGAAGCCAGAATACTCTTAAGGCTCTCGTCTATCGACAATCTTTATTTAGTAAACGTATTAATAATTCTATGGAATTTCTACAGCCATCCTCAAATCTTTACTATTTCAATGGAAAAAAGCGCACCCTAATGAGCAAACAATAATGAAGGTTTCTGAGATATTAGATTTTCTCCCTGATTTTTACAAATATTTTAGAATATTTTTTAAAGACCGGAAAATCCACAAACAAATAATTAAAATAGGGTTAAAAATATTTTTAAATTTCGGAGATAAAATGCGATTCCATAGAGACCTTCATTATTTTTAGCATTTTCAGATGCATTTTTTTCATTCAAATAGATAAAACAGCAAAGATTTGAGGATGGAGCAGATTAACATTGCGTTAAGGAAATCAAAATGGCCAGTAAAATAGAGACATAATGTAAGAATTTGAAGGGGAAAAATATACATTTTAAAAAGTTAAATGTTAAATAAATGTAAATAAGAAAATAAACACACGCACACAATTAAATATAAGTAAATTTTAAATTGTAGATACAAAATACGTATTTTTAAACGTTAAATAAATGTAAATATTGAAATTAATACAACTGAATATAAATTAATTTAAAATTAAAAATATATCTCCCTTGAGAAGGGTTTTATTCAATGAAAATAAACAGTTCGGTTTTAAATTGATATGCTTAAATAATTAAAACATTTTGTTGATGATGGTTACAATTTAAAATTTCGAAAGCTTTTTTTTTAAAAAAAAAATTGTATGAAATTTCCAACTTTTACTTATAAAAATTAATTAAAGGAAATTACAAATAAGTAATAGAAATTCTCAAAAAAAAAAAAAAAAAAAAAAAAAAAGGTGGAGATTTCATTGAACGAAATTTTAGAAAACAAAAGATCGTTTGAAATGAAATACAATTATTTAGTAAAAGCATATCGAAAGAAAAATTATTATGAAAAGGGTATCATTACCATATCATGGTGAATTCCACTACCCATTAATGACGTTGAATCTATGTGCAAAGTGAAAAAAAATTACTAAAGATCAAAATAGAACTGTATTGAATTCAAAGGAGTATAGTTATTTTTAAATATATTTAATTCTAAAAATTATACACACACACACACACATATATATATATATATATATACCGTATTATTAATCTAAGCCACACACCAAATTTTCAATCCATTTTTGTGAAAATATATATAATAATATAAAAGGGTTTATCGAGATCCGATATTTATGAAATTAAATTTTTTTAATTAAAACTAATAAGAAGTGAATTATTAATTTATTTTGTTTCTATTAGAAACTTTTAAATATATACATGAAAACTTGTAATTGCTCTAACCTTCAGTACTTTCTTCCGAAAATGATTTGTTACTCCCACTGTCACAGCTGACTTTGGAACTGGTGCCGGCTGCACCATTTTCCCACAGTGACGTCTTCTATGTCATCCAATGCATTTGTTATGCAAAATTTTTGAAAAGAATACACGAATATTGTTGTCTCATTAGGAACTTTTTCCTCAAGCAACAGATATCCATTCTGCAGTTTCGAAGCACTTTCTATCTTGATTTTCCCGGAAACAGGTAAAGGATGGTTTTCTAAATGCAAGCTGTTTTCGTACTCTCTTTTTATGTAGTCTTTAAATGGCTTATTAATGCTTACGCCAAGCGACTTCTTCCGTATATAAAATCGTCTTCCTTTTCATACTTGCGTCATAGTGAACTCGTTTTTATGCTATTATTATTTTATGCTTAGGTGATTAAAAAAAAGTGAAAAAAAAAAAAAAAATTCCTTATTAAATGCAGACAACGAAACTCAGGATAACTGAAGATAAATTGTGGAACGTTAGAATCTTCGATGCAGGTGATTAGAATAGATGGTTAAATTTTTCCATTTGAATGGGTGGGAATTCAATTTCCCCATCCAACAAAGTTTTCCCGCTTTCAATTCTAAGCTGCACTCGATTTTCAGTAGAATTAATGTTGGAAATAAAGGATGGTTTAGATTCGAATAAATACGAACATTAAGGCTCCCATCCATCATCCAATTTACGTCGTGAACATAATGCTAACCCAATGGAATTTCTACCCAATGCAATGAAATGCATCCCTAAGAGCAAAAAGTAAGGAAAATTTATGTGAAATTATATTTTCTTCCAGATTTTGAAAATATTTTTGAAATAGTTTGAATTTGATTAATAAAAGCCCTTTCAACCCTTAAACGAATCCTTAAAATAAATGTAGAAATATTATTAAGAATCGGAGGGAAAATGTAATACCTCAGAAATGTTCATTATTTTTCGTTTATTGTTTATTATACTGAAATATATGCCCTTTATTGTACTCAAAAGTGTAATTTGAAAGCACTTTATTCCATTCAAATAAAAATACACTGGTTTCCAAAAATTAAGGAAAAATTACAGAAACAGCGAATACTCAAAAAGTTACATCTAGAATGTAATGAAACTGAACCACAGTATATAGCATATAGTAAAGTAAAGACAATTATGACTTTTAGAAATTAGCACATGCATAAAACAAACAAATTGGATGTGTAAATATGGATAGGAAAAATGCCTTTAATATTGAATATGATTGCCTTCGGAAGCAATACAGCACATACAGTAATGTATAATACTGTCAATTATATGATCTATGAGTTCGCTGAGAAACGAGATAAAGGTAAACGTGGTAAAGATCTGATGAAGTGAGCATTGACATGTCTACCTTAAGAATTCCAAATGTCTTCGATGGGAATCAAATCCGGAGATCGAGCTGGCCATTCCATATGCTGAATTGTTTGGTGCTGAAGATAATCTTCCAATATGCTATCCCTGATCAGACCAACGTTGTCGTACTGTAGGAAGAATTAATTACCTATTGCACTGCCTTAAGGGTACATATAAGCATCAATAATATCATCTCCGTAGATGTGAGTATTCACGGTTCCCGGTGAAAAGACATGGATGTCTGCGTCCACCCAAAGAGTTACCACTCCAAACACAGACACTGCCTCCTCTGTATGAATTTCTTTCACGGATGTTTGATTGATGATAACGTGTTTCCTGTACTCTTCAAATAAAACAACGCCTACAAATGCTTTGAAAACTAAGTCTGGACTTATCTGTGGAGAGAACAGGACTCCATTGATCAAACGGCAAATGGACGTGTTGAAGCGCCCTCCTCAAACGTTCCCTCCAGTGACGTGAGGTGAGTGGAATGCAAATGGATGGCCGTCTCGCGTGAAGACCACCTTCGTGAAGTTTTCTACACACTATTGACGTTAATATCAACCTTCCGATGAATCCAGCAAGGGAGGCTCTAATTTGAGTTGGGGCTGCGGCTCTATTCCTTCGCGCACATGACCACAGTTACTTTTCTTCGGCATTTGTCCTAGCTCTTTGCTATCCTATGCTGAGCCTCTTGGATGCTGAATATGCAATTCGAAATTATTACTAAATCTAAAAACCACAGAAGGACTCACATTTAGTCAACTAGTTACCTCTGTTTGAGTTTGACTCGCCTCCCAATAGTTCTTCATCGTTATTCTTCCAGCAAATGACCTCTCGAGGTCATTTCAATGAATTAACTATTGCAGATTTCTTATCTATAACAGCGATACCTGTAGCCTTACTCTCTAACATGCCTTTTTATACTACACAAAAAAATGACACATTCCGGTTGCGGGGTCACTAATTTTCATATTGCCATTTTATTCAGCACTTTATTTAACAATGTATCCAACTTAAATGGATTAATGTTACAGCCACGAAATTGAAATTGCCCAGTAGATGGAATCCTTAAATATATTTATTCTTTATTAAGGACCAATGTGTGAACAGCTTTTTTAATGTTTTACTGCTTCTTTTTGTTGCAGATGAAAACATAAATCCCTATTTCTTACACTGCATAGTAGCATGCAATTGTAAATAAATAAATAAAATTTTTTTAAAAAAATGAAGACTTATTGCTCTATAACAATTACAGTATTTTAAATAGCATTTAGATTCGGAATAATGGCTCAAAAGTACCTCAAAATTTTGATCGAAAATTCATCGATTTTTAATATTAATCATACGAATTATCGACTCATTTCAAAGATTAAGTAATAACAAAATTTCTAAAATAAATCCCAAGGTTTTTTTTCTTCTTGAGAAATTAGCTTTCTTTTCAACGTTGATTTTCCTTTTCCTTTGGAATTAGAGGGAGCATAATTACAAAAAATAAATATTTATCTAAGGTACATTTCAAATCAATTATTAATGCTGCTGTAACGTCCGTTCTTCATCATCCAGCTCTACCACCATATTTCAGTTTAATATACTAGTTAATAATCATTGTATACATATATTATATGTAAAGGTCACTCTCTCTCGAACCCCAATTAAGTAGAGAGTTCCCAATTAATTTGCGCTGTAATAACGAAATATAAGCTTACCTAATTCATTCCTTTTTATTCAAACACTGTTGGAAATAATTTATTTGGATACCGCCCGGGGGAGCCTTGTCTCGTCTAAGTGAGAACCCATGGGATTATGGGAAAGATTTCAGATTACATTTAGATCTTGACTGTGAACGATGGGTTTTCCTTGTTTTGAATGTAGTAATTTGTCCTCACCGCTAAAGCGGGTTAGAATAAATATGGGCTGTTTGGAGGCCCTTATATATTTGTAAAAAATGTAAATAATTGTTTATGCATAATTGGCGCTTAGGGATTGTAATTAATGGGGTAGAAATGCACCGTTCTCCCTCTCTTCTTGAATCTTGGATAAATGTTTCTTAAAAAACACTTTGCTAGCAGTTGGTTCTTATTTTAGAACTTTAATTAGAATTCCTTTCATTTTAAATATTTAATTAATATGCTTCTATCCAAATTATAAATATCTATCAGAAAGTTATTATAAGTATATTTACCCTATAAATCTCTTCATTTTACTTCAGTTTTATTTCATATATATATATATGAAAATTATTTCTAATTCAATTCATTTCACTTTTACAATCATTTAATTTTGATTGGGAAGGTATTATAATTTTATGCACTTCAAATTACCTTTCTCGAGGTTAGTGAAGAGAAAATCGCGAATAGCCTAACGTCACAATGCACCCGCAACTTATCAGAACAAAAAATATTCAACTGAAAATTGTTTTCAACACTCAATTAAATATTTTCAATACTCAATTAATTCATAGTACTTTCTTATCAAAAAAATCTTTATAAAATTCAGCATTTAAAACCATACAACGTAACATATAGATTAAATTAAGTATTATATGTTAATTAATTGGGCAACAATAATTTTTGTCAGTAAGGGGGGGGGGAATGTATGTTAGAATATGCAAAAACTTATCAATCATGTTTCAATGAATTCATAACAAGTTTTAACTCATTTACTAAAACATACAAAGAAGGATAAAATATGTGAGCTATATTGTAGAAATACCGCGATATAGGGGGTTCATTTGTAAATGAAACTTGATTAGATAAATTAGATGAAGATATAAGTGAAGTGAAGTGACTTAGATATAATGATTTATAAAGGAAATAGAATTAGTGGAAAAGGAAGGGAAATAGACTTGCTATATCAGAGAATTGTTCGGATTGAAATTCTTCTTTTAGTTTTGTGAATCGAAGAAAATTCCACTAAAAATAAGTTACCTATTTATTGTAGATGAAAATTGTTGAATTATGAATATGTGATTCTTATTTAAATTTTAAATAAATTAGGTCGAGATTCTAGAGAGATTGACATTAGATATTCTACAGTTAAAATAAGTAAGTATTTTCTGTTTCGTTCTTGCGTTTCTTCAATTGGAGTATAGTTGTTTTTGACTAATGCATTAGATTGAAATGGGCGCAAGAGCTGGGTAATGAACAACAGACGTTACAGAAATGGAATCAGTTTTTATGCTCCAGAGGATTTCCTAGTCTTTTAACACCATAAATATCCTTGGAGATGAGATTAGAATTGCTTAATACAATTACCTACTTCCCGTTGACACCTCTTGCCTATTGAAAAGATTATACAAACATGAGTGGATGTGCCCCCTTATTTTAATTTGAGTTTTTCGTACGGGAAAGAGAAATACTATTGCCTGAATTTACTAGAAAACGAAAACAATTACGTCATATTCCATTATACCTATATCTTCTCTCATTCTTTATTTTTCATTCTCTATTCCCTCATCGTATATTTTTCGCTCCGAAAAAAAAGAAATCTTATTTTCCCTAATCTAAGAATTCGTAACTTCAAAATTCTGAAAATCTACATTTCGTCGTTTCAGAATTGGGAAAATTTGTGATAGTTAATTTCCACACCAAGCGAAAAATTATTTCAATATTCTTGATTCGGACACCTGCATGCGCAGGAGAGAGTAGATGCTCTTGTAAAGAGCGCCGTCCAATTGACGCGACAGTGCGTCGATTGATGATTGAGAAGCAGCGAGGCGTTATCCGATTTCTGACAGCGGAAGGTGTTAAACCGGCCTCTATTCCTTGCCGGATGGAGGCCGTATACAGGGAAGACTGTGTGTCCGACAAGTCAGGGAGAAAATAAGAGTACCCGTTTTCGTGCAGGCCAGCAGAGTTTGGTTGATGACCCGAAACCAGGCAAGCAAACACAGACATCATGGTCGATCTCATCGACATATATATATATATATATATATATATATATATATATATATATATATA
>BMAW01099502.1:103289-116263 GCA_019974015.1 Nephila pilipes | reverse complement strand
ATATATATATATATATATATATATATATATATATATATATATATATATATATATATATACATTTCTATGGGGATTTTGAATTACGATCTTTGTTCTAGGGGTATGAATGATGTTACATGATTATTCACGAAGGTAAATTTAATGGACATAATTGACAAATGACAATTATAAATGTAATATGAAGATACTACAACAAGATTACAACGCCCACGAGCTTAATAGAACATCTCTCTCTTTCTCGTATGGCTCCCACTCCAATCTTTCAATTAAAGACTCCAAAAATTTGAGGCTGCCCAAGCTGCACCTCGCACCCTAAATCTGTGGGTCCGTCCACCCTTCTCTTTTCTCCAGGACCATTTCCTCGCTCACAAACCTGACTGGTGAGTGTGCCGATTTCAGCCACTTTTCCATATCCATATATATATAGTTATAAATTTGTAAATATTACCTGTATTTGTCTTAAAATATCTCAGACAGATCGGAAATACTCAGAGTTTGGGCTGAGTTCAATGTTAAAAAAACGGCATTCAATGTTAAATAAACG
This sequence comes from Nephila pilipes, assembly GCA_019974015.1. Lineage (NCBI taxonomy): Eukaryota > Metazoa > Arthropoda > Arachnida > Araneae > Nephilidae > Nephila > Nephila pilipes. The sequence goes on along the minus strand of BMAW01099502.1, from coordinate 115,719 downwards.
GCATTTCTAGTGACTTGGTGACCTCTTGGAAAGATGTGACAAACAATAAATGTTTCTGGAAAGTTCCATCATCGAAGCTCTAGGGCCAATATTAAGGGAGATAGCCTAGAACCTTGGCGAAACTCTTAGATTTTCACGCCAAGTCAGGTATAAATACCACCGGCCAAGATAGAAGCAATAGTTCAGGCGCGGTTTTTCTAGATATTCAAAAAGCTTTCGACCGCGTCTGGATTGATGGACTCACATATAAACTAATAAACTATAACTTCCCAGCGCCACTTATTAAAATAATCCACTCTTATCTAAACAACATAAAGTATCAGGTAAAAATAAACACTACACTCTCAAACACTTATGACACAAATTATGGAGTAGTTCAGGGATCTTTGATCGGTCCCATACTCTATAATTTATATCTTAATGACATACCCAATTACAATCTAACAATCCTAAACATGTATGTAGATGACACAGTCATTCTTGCCAAATATAAAAATATTAAAACAGTCACTTATGCATTAAATAAACATCTTCTCCTCCTACAAAACTACTGTAACGACTGGGAAATAAAAATCAATGTCGAGAAATCGGCAGCGGTTTTATTTTCCAAAAAACGAAACACAAACATACCCCCACCTACATTCTACGGAACACAAATTCCCTGGTCTCAGAACACTAAATATCTAGGAATAATACTAGACAAAACACTCTCATGGAAACAACATATCATACACACGCGAGATAAATTCAGGAAAGCTAAATGTAGCATTTACCCCCTAATTTGCCGGGATTCTGAAATGAACTTAAAAAACAAGTTGCTTCTGTACACAGCCGTACTAAGACCAATAATAACGTATGCATGTCCCATTTGGGCGTATGCGGCAAAATCTAACATTAAACTACTTGAAATTACACAAAGCTCAACACTAAGAATGATCACTAATTCTAGATGGTACACCTGTAATAATGAAATATACAAAGCTACAAAAATACCCACTTTTAAAACTTTCATACAAAAAATAGCCAAATTTTTTTTTAACTCCCTTGAAAACATCAATATGATCAATTTAGAAAATTACACACCTAGTAATAATACCAAAATACCCCGCACTGTATTATTAGACTCTTATAACCCACCTTAATAATTTATTTAACTTAATTCAAAAAACCCTAAACTCTCACTTCCATTAAATTTTCACAGATTACACACTACGGTAACGGTAACGGTAACGGCTAAAGTTACGAGGTACCTATTTAAAATATTAAACTTACCCTCTCATCATAATTTATAAATTTAATGAGCATAATTAGTTAAAGTTTTATCGTAATTTAAGTTGCTATCATAATTAGGATCAAGGCAACAAGCACCTGGGTGTTCGACAGAGTGAGGCGACTGCCGAAACTAGTTGGAAATTAAAATTACGAGAGCGCGCACTGCTATTGGATGCCGTAGCAAGAGAAGCTAAGAAGCATACATAGCGGTGCGTGAGGTCTAGGTTAGGGGTGGGACTTCAGTTCGAAGACGAAAAACGGCTTCGAGAAAGCTGTCGTCCGCGGGATTTTGAGAGGTTATAACAAGGCGAAAAATAAGTTAAAATTAAATTGAGATAAAAAGAAATGCCGTACCGAAACCAATTTAGAAAAAAATGCAATTAAAAATTTTGAGGGAAAATTTAAAACGCGAGGAGATGAGTTTGAAAAACAAGAATTAAGCTGAATTTAGCGCTAAAAGCGACATCTGGTGACGAAAAATGTTAAGGATCTTAGGAAAATGTAGTTAAAAATTTAAATAGTATCTAATTTTCTAGAATTTAAAATTTTGAGAGTTCTCGATAGTGTTACGCGAGGTCCATTTTGACCATGGGGCAGTGCCACTTATCGATGGGAAGTCCTGAATTTTGAAAATAATCCGGATATCACTGATGCATTACTTCAGTGCGCTCGCAGCCTTTTTAGGGCTGGGAAATGGACATATGAATGTCCGAGCGCGGCTCTCGGTCTTTTTTGCGAAGATGCGATTGACGCATCATACGCGGGGAGTTGCTGAAGCAGTGCATTAGGTATTTGAGGGATCCTGATGAAGAAATTTAATGATTGTTTTTTAATGAACTCTAGAATTGGTTCAATTTTTAGATCTTTATGCAGGACTTCATTCCGGACAAACCAGGGTGCATTTATCATTTTCCTAAGGTGTGTGTTTTGAAAGACGTGCAGTCGTTTCAAATGGGTGGTTGCAGCGGACGCCCAGATAGGCGATGCATACAATATGATCGGTCTTAAGATCGACTTGTAGAGCAAGATTTTGTGCCTGATCGCCAGCTTGCTCTTACGAGAAATCAAGCGAGTAAGCAAACTGCTCATTCCGATAGCCTTTTGATGGGCATTTCGGATGTGGCGGGCAAAATTTAATTTGGCGTCTAAAATTAACCCTAGGTACTTATATTCAGTGACCCAGGGGACGGGTTGATCAAAAATGGTGACTGCTGGCAAATTGCCAATACACCGTTGTTTCGTAAAGAGGAGGCAAGCGCTTTTAGATGCATTAACTTTAATTTTCCAGTCAATGAGCCAGAGCTGTAAACGAGAAATGTATGTCTGCAATCTTTCAATTATTTTTCGATTGCAGATGTCTTGGGACATAATAGCAGTGTCATCAGCATACATTGCTAAGTGAATGTTGGCAGCCTTCGGGATGTCATTTACGTACAAAGAAAAAATTCTTGGACTTAAAAACGATCCCTGGGGGACTCCACTTAGGATTGGACGGGGGGAGGAGACTGCGTTTTCGACTCGAACTCTGAAACTGCGAGAGTCAAGGAACGAGTGTATAATTTTGATAAGTTGGTCCGAAATTCCAAGTCGCATCATCTTGGAAATGAGCCCATCATGCCAAATTTTATCAAAAGCTTTGGCAATATCGATAAAAAGCATACCCGTGGCTTTGTTATTGGAAAAGCCTTGCTGGACCGTCTCAGTAACTCTAAGTAACTGTGTTACTGTAGAGCACTTGGGAACAAAACCATGCTGCTCTGGAATAACAATATTCCTGGAGTTGCAGAACTGGTCCAGGCGATTCAAAATAACACATTCATATGCTTTGCTCAGCGAACTGAGTAACGATATGGGCCGATAATTTTGAGGATTCGAATCATCTGAACTAGACTTGAGAATGGGGACCACCACGGCGATCTTCCAAGCCTTACGGAAGTAGCAGTTCTCCATTAAAAGTTAAAGATCAGCGTGAGAAGAAAAATAAATTTAAGTGGGAGATTTTTAAGAATGCGATTAGAAATTAAATCCGTTCCTGGAGCTTTCTTAATTTTGGTATTATGTATAAAGTCCAAAATTTCGCTAGCCTGTACTGGTTCCAGGTCTAGGCAAGTGGAGGAGGCCAAAAACCTTTGGACTTTCCGCGTAGTATGAGCTGAGAATCTGGGATTCTCGTCTTCATTTGGTTCGAATTGATTTTGAAGGCTATCAGCTATAACTTCCGCCTTTTCAATAGGAGCTACAGCAACACTGCCGAGGGCGCCCTTCAGGGGCGGAATGGTGTGAAAAGGCTTTGTGAGTCGGGAGGTTTCCGTCCAAAGGGTGTTTGTATCAGGCGATAGGCCTTCAATGTCTTTTCCCCATCTTTCCTGGGAAAAGTGTTTAATGTCTCGTTTAATCTCATTACTGAGTGCACGGAGTTCAGATTTAAGAGCCGGATTCCTACATCTTTGCCAGACTCTCCGTACATAATTTTTGCGACGAATTTTAGTTCTGATTTCTATAGGGAGTCTCAGAAGAGGAGGTTTAAATTTTGGTTTTGAGGCCGTCACAAGTGCCTCAGAAATAGTTACACCAATTTGCTCTATAGATTTTTCAATATCTTCATTGCTGGAGGTTTCTGGAATGGGGAGGGGTTTTGAATTTAAAATAAATTTAAAATTCTTCCAATTGGTAGAGAGTTGCTCTGGTAATTTTAAAAATGCAGAGTTAGTGTGAAGAGTCAAGATGACCGGTAAATGATCTGAGCTCAGATCATAGATGACTCTTATATCATAATTAAAAGGAATATTTTTAAAGATTGCAAGATAATAAAGACCCGGTCGGAACCTAGGGTTAATGTGCGTAGGAGTGTACGGTGCAACAACCCTAGCACCAGGAGTTCTGCTTATAACATTTTTGAGTTTATAGCCAAAATTGTTTGATCTTGAATCGTGCCAATCTTTATGACAGGCATTCATATCTCCAGCAATAATTAAATTTTGACCAGAATTAAGAAGTTTAATAAAATCCTCCTCAGGGAACTGGTGTCGATTGTGGGGGGTGTAGCGAATATAATCAGAAATTATTCGCAAAGGTGGATAATTATTAATTTTAATTTCGATAGCAGTTGCATCGATATACTGTAACCTCGGTAAGAGGACTCTGCAATGTTCATAATTACTTTTACAGTATATAGCGGTGCCTCCGTCAATACGAGGAGTTAAAGTTATTCTATCGTCTTTGTGAAGACGATAGTTGGCGATCTGGGGTTCGTGCCCCGGTTGGAGCTTTGTTTCTTGAACCAAAAACAGATCAAAATTTTGCTCTGTGACGAAGTTTCTGACTTCGTCAATCTTGGAACGCAGACCATTTGCGTTCCAGAACCCAAGAGAAATGTCGTGCACGTCACGATTGAATTTTAATGTTGGGGTGGGGCGCGGTAAGCGCACCCGTGCTTAAGTGCGACATAGGCCTCAAAAATAATGCAGGCCTTGTCGTCAGCTGCTGTGACTTGGCGAAGGGCAGGGAGACACTCCCGGAATGCCCGAGCAAAAAGTTGCTCGTCTACATTCGCGTCACTGGCGATAGCCATAACAGCTCGGAATATTTCCCCAAAATTTCCGGAGCTGGGGTAAGCCGTAGAATTTTGAACAGGGGCGATATGAACCATACTCTGTCCGGATAGGATTTGGGAGTATGATACTTGTGGAGTTGCCTGTCGATAACTCTCGAGAGGACGCTGGCTCTTGGGAGAGTTAACAATTTTTGGTTTAGGGGCCGAATTTTTATTTTTTAAATTTTTGTTAGAATTTTGATTATTAGAAATTTTGCTATTAAGTTTAGGGCCTGAATTCTTGCCCTTAGGGAATCGGGGGCATTGGCGCCAATTCGCCGCGTGTTCCCCGCCACAGTTTGCACACCTTAGAGGAGTGTCGAAGTCATTGGGGCAGTCCCTAGCTCGGTGAGCCCCTGCGCACTTGACGCATTTAATAGGGAGGTGGTAAACCTCAGAGGAGTGAAAAAACCCCTGATACCTCCAGCATTGAGAGGGGAGCTTGTTGCCCCGATAATTCTCAATGCTGATGACTGTTCCGAACATGTCGGTGTAGTTGTAAATTGATTCTGCATTGAGGTTATTTAGAATTTGGAAATATATGAGGGGCATCGGATCCTTGGTTTGAAATTTACTCAAGCGGGAGATTTTGTGCACAGTAAAACCTGCGCTCTCAATCTCCTGCTTGACTTCTTCAAGGTCGGTAGTCGATGGGAGTCCACGTAAAATTAATTTTAGAGGACAATCTGCCTTCAACATATATGACTTGAACTCCACGCCTTCAGTGCGTAGGAAGTTCGCAAGCTTTCTATATTCCGTCTCATGGTTAACCGTGAGGCGGAGGAAGCGGCCTCTCAGTTTGCTATATAGCGAAGGCGCTTCGAGCCGAGCGAAGGAGAGGAGTTGCCTCCAATCACCCTTCGGTGTGATGAAAAAAGGAGGAATTTTTGGGCGATTAACAGGGGTGGCGGGGTTCACTGGTTCCCCAGCGTCCTCTTCCTCACTGAGATCAGAAATCTCATCTCCTTTGGTAGTAGAATTAGATGCAGGGGTCATCTGGATCGTGGTCAAAGAATTAAAAGTTTTCTTACCCTGTTTGGGTTCAGCATCTGCTGAACGCTTCTTTGATTGGCTCGCTGATTGGGAGGCACCTCCCTGAGCCGGAGCTTTCTCGGAAGCCACACCCATTTCTTCGGTTTTGGCGGGAGAGCGGGCGACATTTTGTTTCGCCGCTTTTTTCGCCCGCTTCTCGGCTTTCTTTTTTGCTGCCTCGATAATTTTGTCGAGTATTGCAGCAGTAGCCGGAAGCTTGAAGATAGGGACATTTAATTTCCCTTTTATGGCAGTTAGCTGCGCGTAGGCAATGCCTAGCTCAGCGTGGGCTTTTGCGAATTCATCGGGCTTCTGAGTAGAAGCTGCGGTTAACTTTTTTGCCCAAAGGGCATATCGATCTCTAAGTTCGATCAGCATACGAACTTCGTCCGAGTGTTCGACGAAGAACCTTTCGGTTTCTTCCGAAGAGGCATCCGGATCGAGGCGTGGTGGTGGTAAAACGTTAGCCATTTCGGTCTGATCATTATCATTTGAGGCAGTTTCAGCGGTCACTGATGGAGGAGAATCAACCTCTTTAGAAATCTCCATGGACGCATTCATGGTGAAAGCAATCTACAACTCTCAAAATAACTCTCGAATCACGTGAGGTGAAAAGAGAAAATAAAAACGTAGCAAGAAAAAGCGCTCAGGATTAGTCGTCTGTACTGGACAGAGTCAGCATCCGGAATCAGCTCTCTCTGGCAAAAAACAGATTACACACTAGTTCACTTTCCTAGCCGCATACGCCTTCCACTCAGTTACTCCCTCTCCTAAACACAGCAGTCAGGGACAATGGGAATGCTCCCCTCCAATCAACTTCAACCAATAGAAGAACACGCTTCTCTGTGCTCCCACTGACCAAAATCCTATACCTCCAAGTCACCACTTTTACCAGACTTCCATCTCGACCAATCACAAAGCTCCCTCTGACGCACACCAGTCAGAATGTTTAAACGCAAGTCTTATGCCAAGTTTTGCTACAATTTGCCGATCCGAGCTTGAAGGCCGCCCCGCGGCCTATGTGCTCGACAAATTTCCCAGCGTATAGAAGCAATAGTTGAAGGCCGCTCGAAGATAATGCAACTTGCGTGCGTGAGAAGCAATAGTAATGAAGAGAAGGAGCAATAGTGAAGACGATCAGTTTTGATTGCTTGTCTAGTGCATGGCAGTGCTGTTATCTGTCTGAGATATTAGAGACTTCTCTATTTAGAAGCTGTTTCCTGTGAAATTAGCTGAATTGGAGCTGTGTAATTGTGATATCTACAGCTGGAATTTCCTGCGTCCTGTAGAAATTGCTACGAATAAAAGTCATGAGATTTTTAAGAAATTGTTTCATCGACTCTCAATCAGCACGAACCCCGAAAGTGCGGTACTATATATATATATATATATATATCCCTGCTCAAGAGAATTCTTTTACGGAAGAAATGTTTAAAATAGTACTAATATACATTCATAAATTCAATTTTCATCAAATTGTGAAATCTTTATGCCGAATATAAAGTATCAGAATGATTCAAATTCTCTAGAAATAGCCGGCAAAATAAATTATTTTCTCATAAGTCGATTTCTAAATATAAGCTTTTACTGTCTTGCTTTGATTTTACGAAGAGAACTTATCATCTACTGTAGTATGGTTACTGAATTTTTATTCACATTTGCACGATTGTTTGACATAATTCCCCCCCCCTTAAAGTTGGCATCACTCGTATTTGTATAAGTATGAGAACATTTGCATTTAAAGTAGTTTCCCACTGCAGTTCCAAAATCAAATCATAATACTGGTTGCTGGTTGGAATTCTTAGTGAAAAGATGGTTCTTAAAACTACTTGGCTATATGCATCCTCGGTGTTTGGATGGCTACATTTAATGAAATAAATTTTCCACCTAATATTTCTATTGTAATCATTTCTGAAATATAAGCAATTACTGTCGTATGATTCCAGAGCTAAGGACAGCTACAAACAAGAGACTTCACAACGAACCTCAGATCCTGTTTGGATCTATTGCAATATGTTTAAGTGTTTGGACAGATGTCTGAAACGAAAAAAGGTACTTCCCAGGTAAATAGGGAACATAATTTTTCTTATTCGCAATATATATGTCTACAAGCATTATCAATAATACCTATAAAGGCCGACTGATGGCAGCAACTGTACCACCGAACAATACGAATATTCCATCTTAACCACCAATAAAAAACCACAACAAATTGTAGATATTGCAGGTAGAAGTTCTTGATTTCATCATATGCTATGTAAGCATTGTAATGATTCCCTTTATTCAGTTAAAAAAACACCAAAGGAGGCACTGTTTCTTTATAATATACCTATATTAACATTTACATACAACAGAGAAACAAAACTTTCAATAGGCCTGGTGCGTTGCTCTAAGATAAGGGATGTTTTTAAGTAACACATTCTCTCCGGAAGGTGTTCCAATATGGATGCGATACGTTGGTTTATAATCAAAGTGGTTTTTACGCATCACCTTCTCACTGGAAGGTTTTCAAACAAAGCGCTACGCGTTACGCTACAATCGGAGCTTTCTCAGGGACCACCTTTTCTCCAGAAGATCAACGCCGTCTGCTTCCAGACGAAAGACCTTTCACAAAGCAAGAGAAATGCGCCAAACACAGTAACTCATCGCCAACAGTAGCCAGACATTACAGGCTTGTTTCGACTATTTCCAAGATTAGCTGAATACCTTCCTGATTTACAGAATGCCCTTGGCTTTAATAAAGTGAGCCTTGTGTATGAAATTTTTATTGACACAACCATATTGAGAAACACTGCGCTGTTCCTTCTTTTATTTTCCGATTTTTACTTCTCTTTGAAAATTCTGGATTCTACTTATAATCCAACCAAAATTTCTACTAGAACACAATACTCAAGTCCTGTTGCAACTATGAACTCGACTAAATAAAATGAGAAATTTCGAAATATGAATAAAGAGCTTTTTTTTTACCACGTTTGTGTCTCATCACATGTTTATTTAAATTCAAATATCTTAGATGAGTCCCGGATATTATAATAAATATTGTACGCGTCACTAAATATCTCGTAAAACAGTAAATGAGATGTATGATAAATAAAAAGTTCACTCTATAACATGTATGTGTATTATAAAATAAAAATACCTTGCAAATTAAGATCTCTCACATTTAAATCTTCTTCTGAATGAGACTTTCGCCTTAACTTCAAATTCCTTTTCTCTGCTCTTTCAGATATTTCTCCTGTAAGACATAAGTAATATTCCTTATCATTTTCATTGTAAATTATTTGTATAACTTACAGAAATTATTAAATAATCCAATTCTTCCTTTTACATGTTTTAAATCATTCGAACCAGCAACGAATCTATACATCTTCTATTACTTTTTATTTAATATTTTATGAGTCACCAATACTATCAGGAATCAGGGTTAGATAAAAGATTTTCTATATTTTAAACATCATATTACATCAGGTTTTTTTTTTTGCTTAAGTACATGTATCTGAAACATGTAAAATGCATTAACAGAGATATAAATTAATTTACAATTTGTCTCTCTAATAGGTCAAATAATTGAAAGATTTCATTAAAAGTCAAAATTCATCGAGTAACATTTACTTTGTAACTTTCATTCCATCACACTGGAAAAAAAAAATAACTGTGTACAGATTTGTTTATTTTTTAAATATGAAAAAAAATTGCGATTGTAAATGCTCAAGAAAAAAACGCCAACGAAATACGTTTTATCAGATAAATGTGTTCACAAATATTTCGATATTAAATAGTATATTCAAATAATCTATGTGATATAAAACCGTAAAAGCCATTACGAACATTTATTGGTCGAATTTGGAAAAGGAGAAAAAAAAAAAAAAATTAAATACATCTTCATGGTTGAAAAAGTACTTGCAAAGGAATTCTTCAGATTATGCTGGTAGCAGAATTTAATGTGTGCCTCGAGGTTTTATTTCCCATATTATTAACACGGTAATAACTCCCAAGAATGGATACTTACCGTAATCTGACATTTCCCCCTTTAAATAAAGGTATCCCTTACAAGAGGTACTACTGTATTTTTCAAGAAAGAGTCGGCTAAAAAGGTGTCTTTTTTTATAGCAAAGTTTATTAAAATTCGCATGATTTTGAGAGCTTATCTGTAGGGGACGTCTACACAGTATTGCTCAAATATTCAATTCTCCATTATCATATTATCCGATCTCTAACTTTTAACTAATTCGAGCTTTTTCTGGTTTTTTTTAAATTTTTATCTTTCAAACAACTGAAAGAATGGCCTCAATACAAATAAGGATTTCATATAATGTAAAGCTCTTATACATAAAATAAGTACGTATTCTTCTGATAGCAGCTGTAGCCTAGTGGTCATGGTTGCGGCCGGCGCTTTTTCCATCGAGTCGGGGACTCGAGTCCAGATGCCATTAAAGACCCTTCGTGTAACGAGGCTATTTAATCTTTCTACATCTGTCGTCTTTTCCCGTCGCATTCATGTTACATCTGACGAGTCTCCAAGTCCTCTCGTTGGCATAGCGTGGAAGAGAGGGTGGTTCCACTCAGGTGTCGTTCTCGTCGCTTGACAGAGTTTCAAAATAATGAAGTCCATTTCCAATATCTCTCTAGTGGTTTCAAAGTGCGACGCAAATAAGCAATCAATCAATCAATTTTTTTCTCTTATTTTTTATCTCAACAATTTAAATACAGCAGTCCTTTCACTGACGCGGATTCTCATAAACCTGGTTGAATTTCCAGAGCCCATATGTCAACACGATGTGTTACATCTGGGAAAGAATTAGAAACTCTACAATGTAATTAGTTTCATAATTTCACAAACTTATTTGCAGTTGCAAAACCAACATTACTCTACAACTAACCTTTGGAGCTTACTTATGATGTTATTTGAATTGAGAACCTCACTCTGTGAAGGAATATGTGTAACTTAGCATTACAACATTTGAAAAGTAGTGAATGGGATGAGAGAGATGAGGGAATTAGAGAAATGTAATAGGAGATAGAGGTATTAGCGAGACTGATAAACATACTATATGAGTGCGAGCGAGCGTGATATGAGTGTAGAGTCAGATTACTCGGCAGATTCGGATTATTTATTTAACTCGACTCTAGAAGTCTATTGGACAAGTTTATAAGGTTCCGGTTCATTTTAGTCCTTCTTACTATTTGTAGTTATTAAGATAAATAACATTCTCTATTATATTATTCGATTAAGGACACGATTATGTAAGCTCTGCGCATCAGTAAATTATTCTGATTATGCTCACTCTAAGATAGATTAAACTGATTAAACGTTTTTAAACCGATCTTTTTAAGCGCTTATTATTTTGACCCATATATTAATAACGACGCCAGCTCGTTACATAATTATGGTGATAACATTTGTAATGAGAAGAAACTGTCAGATCAATGAAAAACGAAGCACCAGTAATAGGTACTTTCAGCAAAACTATTAAAAAAAGAACAAGAATTTGGAGAAGTTTGAAAATCAGTTATACCTACAGAAGTCTCAACTATAAGATCATATAACTTTGTTATATGATCTTAAACTGAGAAAAGGAATGAACAAGGAGGTAAGAGATATGAGTAAGTTTTATATGTCGTCACAATATCAACATGTAGAGGCCTCCTTCCATTATTTGACTCCTCATTATTTTACATTTTTAAGTTTAAATAAATAGTTAATAAGTTAACAAATCCAATTAAAGGTCCACCAGAAAAAAAGAAAACCTTGTTTATTAGCTGTCTTCATAAAATATGTAAGTTCGCTGCCTTTCGAATTCCTCTTAACTCACTTTTGCTTGTAGTTAAAAAATATAGTCTTAGCTTACCAAATCACTCGCTCCGAGTGTGACATTTCTTAAATACAGTAGATCCTACTCCTATTACTATAACCAGGAGACACTTACAAAACCAAACACACACAACAACAAAAGTTTAGTCAATCCAGAGTGATTTTGGATAAATAACATCAAACACTCTGAAGATTAAAGGTAGTTACCACAAAATATGTAGTTATCATTTGTTGCCAATAAGCTGCAAAGCCTGCAGTTATAATTTGTCAAATCCAACAGAAGCTAAATACTCTTTCATGTATCATTAAATTTTTAAAACTTTTAAGGTTATTTTAAATTTTAAAATTAAACCTTTTATGATATCTGGAAAGCTAAAATTAATGCAGAAAAATCCGTGGAAGATTTATTTACAAAAAAAAAAAAAAAAAAACACCCGACATTTTATAATACTCAAATCCCGTGGTCTCTGCTCATAAAATATTTATCAGTTATCATAGACAAATAACTCACATACTAATTACACATGACATAAGCCCCAAAAGTATTCGAAGATCAACACATAAAGTTTATCCTCTAAATAATCGGAATTTCGCAATGAAGTTAGAAAACAAAGTGGAAGATTTAGAACTTGTAACACTGTAATTTACCACTACCTTCCATGTAACTATTAAACGGTAGCCAGATGGCGCCACATGTTCTTTTTGGCGAGCAGGACGACTAG
>BMAW01099502.1:0-93460 GCA_019974015.1 Nephila pilipes | reverse complement strand
TTAATAATATGATGAGTTAATAATAATAATAAGTTAATAATATGATGAGTTAATAATAATAATAACTTAATAATATAATAAATTACTATTACTATTAATATGTTAATAATAATAAAAAGTTAATAGGATAAATTATAAATAATAATGAGGAGAAGTTAATTTGATGATAAATTAATATTAATAAAAACTTAATAATATCATGAAAATTAATAATAAGAACTTAATAATATAAAGAAAATTAATAAGAAGGAAAAGTTAATATTAAGTAAATAATAATTGGATAAATTAAATAGAAGTAGAAGAAAAAACTTCTGCTTATTTTATTATTATTACTATAATTATTAAAATACTACTACTATTTTGATAATAATATTTCAACTATGATCATGTTTTTAAAATATTAATCATTTCTTAAAAAAAATTTGTTATTAATAATTTGTTTGAGACATATATGATACATTATGACTGCACTTTTTTGAAGAATGAACAAATTGTTTCAAGTTTACAAAAACTTAATTTTCAAACATGAATAGAAAGTTGTGTGTTTAAAAGTTTTAATCTAGATCACTGATTCTCACACAAGATATATAATAAGGAAAATGAGAAAAATTGAAATAAATTTTTCATTGAAATGGCCTTGACAACTTTTAACCATACAGCCCCGAAATTTCCACGTGGGAGAAAATGCTTGTTGAAATCCCGCTCTGAGGGAGAAAGTTTCAGAAGAGAAAGAAAACCACCGACGTATGAGGGGTTGTTCAAAAATACCCGTGTTAGGAATGGGAAATAAAGCATTAGAAATTGTTACTCTCTGTAGTATGTCCATTGATCGTTCTTCCTTTTTAAGAAGTACATGAGTATGAAGAACATCGTATCTCAAAATAATCGTCGCCATAATTTTTCCGGCCGTCTTCGTCTTCTTTGATGTACATTCTCAGAAAACAACCATAATATATATATATATATATATATATATATATATATATATATATATATATATATATTAAGCAATATTGATACGGTCTTGTAAGATGCTGCGCTGGTTTGGATGAAGATATGTCATGGCACTGTGTACATGTTCGTTTCTATCTATGATTCTTTAATTCTAGTGTTTGGGATGTCTAACTGAAAAACAGGTTTATGATTGAAATTTGGTTTCCTCAATGGCAGATTCTATCAAATGTCCTCCCATTACAACATGTTGAGCAATAATCTCCTAGTTATTAATCGCTTGAATTTAAATTGTTTTATTACAGAATATCAACAGCTAAAAAATGCAGACGTATTGCATGATATTATTTGTCATAATCAAGAGGTGCATTCAGTAGTGAGATTCAAAGCGACCAGTGATTCCCAAACTGTTTTGAATTAAAAATTTCCTTCTGCACCCTACCTAAGTATAACAAATCATAAAGAAGCAAATATTTAAAACTTGTGTTCCTGCATTATTGAACGAATTCTTTGCCTTATTTGTTATCATTTCATTATATCATTCACTAATGAGTTGGATGAGTTTGCTAATCACTACATATTTTCTCAAATCAGGTAATAAAATTGGACACAGTCATTTTTTTTTTCCGAGTTGATTTTTGCTCGATATTTGCCATTTATCACAACGACCGCTGAAAACCCTATTTCAAACAAATAGGACGTTAAAAAAGGAATTAAAATCCTCTGATCTTTTTTTATCGCTTAGAAAGAGATATTCATCTTTTATTGAAATCCAAAATTCTGTCAATTCCATATTGCAAAATTTTGCTTTCAAACCTTTGTCGCAAGACAAGTAGATAAGATTTTCTTCCGCGGAAATAAAATCAGATGGAGCACTAGAGATAAATGAATCTTGAATCCATGCATATCTACCGAAATTTTCATTTTGAAAGTATTTCTAAAATTAGATAGTTAGTTATGATAAGTACTCTTCAGATATATTTTTGTAAATAGTTTTGGAGATATCAAACTCATTTGACCTCAAAATTTTCTGCAATATTAAAAAAAAACCCTTCCCTCACCTTCATTCAATTTTCTTTTCAGTAATCAGATTTTTTTTTTTTTTTTTTTTTTATCAAACCTGAATTTTTTTCCCATTGATTTCCAGCTTTACAAAAAAGTCGCATAAGTATGCTAGTTTTATTTTAAAAAATCTGCATCAGCAAAATATTCGCATCTTTGTCCTTCTTTTTTAAGGAAAATAAAAATTTCTTGGCGTACGTGAAAAAACATCACCAATAAAGCGCTATAATGCACTGCTATAGTAAAACAAAGACAAGCTTTCGGCTCCTATATTCTCACACAATTTTTTGAAACACTTTGCGTTTAATGAAGGAGTTTTTATAACATTTATTACATTCACTGTACGTTCTAACCTTGATTCTGTGCAGGATTCATATGTTTTGACGAGAGCTTCACTTTCAATAATGCAATGGATCCACACTACATCAAGGACTTTGTTTCGAATAAGTGTCTGTAATTCTCCATAGTAGGCGGACATGGAATGAGATCTAGAGTACAGACACCAACGCAATTAATACAATTTAAAGTATTTTCAGATACAGATGTACCAAGGGTCTTGAACAAGTCCTGAGTATATGCAGCAACAGTGATATTTTTACAAATGAGAAGTTCTGCGATATTATTACCATCTGTGAGTTGTAACTACTTGTGTTATTGAACAAAAGTACTCTTGAAACCAGTTTCATAGCTGACTCACTAACCAACCCGTAGTGCACTATGCGCAGAGCGGGAGGTAAGCTGCTCCAAGTATGAATCACTTACCATAATGTTCGCCATAGTAACAGCAACCGGTAGCATAAGTTCTTTTAGGATGGTATGGGTCTTCTTACATTTCGCGATTCTGTAATCCACCTTGTAAGAATGTAGCAAACCATTGTTTGGTTTTGATTCAGTCTTGGAAAAAAGGTATTGTTTTTCAACACTTTAAATTTCCTGGCAAAGAAATCGCTAGATTTTCCAACCATGTAGTAGTGATTAGCTTCTAAATGTTGCTTAATTTACTTGGATTCCTACACACTGGTGCCAAAACTTTCGTACACAATATACATTATGGTCTCTCTTCACCCTAAATTTCTGTCGAAATAAAATCAAACTCTAAATAACCATCATTTTATTTTTGACATTTTCGTTTCTTCACAGTAATAACCATAGTTCCGTGCATGCTTTCTTTATTTGCACTTTCATATTTAGTATTGTTCAAAAACCTATTCATCATCAAAGATACAAAAGGAAAAACTGTTTATCTGCAACATAAAACGAGAAAAAATATTTTACACTAACTACACTACCTTAATTAATATATGTACATTACTTTGTGTATTTGTATCACACTTGGAGTTTATCTTCTCTGAACTTCGACTGTCAATTGACTGACTTAATCGAGCCTGCAACACTTGCTCATGTGTTCAGCCTCAAGATCTTCCCAAACAGTCTAAATCTGTAGCAAAGGGTTTGGTCTTTTCAATCCACTTCAATGTCCATGATCTCTCGTACGTCTACTGACATTACAAAAAGTTTCAATGAATCGTCTGTCTTGTTAGTCTCTTTGGTGCGCTTGTATTCATTAAATATTCCTATCTTCCCTCAGAGCTGAAAATAGAATTCACCTTAATATGTACCTTCCTTGACGCAATCGGTCGTCTTGCAAATTACACAACCCCGCTTCTCCCCTCAAATCGGTCTTAATTAATACGTATTGGGTCTTAAACCTTTTCAACTCATAGTACGCTTTTTGCATTAAGATTTCATGCAACACAGAATTAAGATTTCCTTTAGCCTAATAACTGCTTAAAGAATTAAAAAGTTTGACTACTTTAGAAAGAAACTTAATTGCAAATGTTATTTTAGTGTTAAATTCTCCAAATTCTATAAAAAAAAAAATTAAGTACCGTTACAACTGAAGCTACTGAATTTCACCACTGATTATCTAACTCAGGTTATTCTTAGGACAAAGCAAAAAAAACTAAGAAATATTCTACATGAATTTTGTATCTGGATTACAACTTTATCATAAATTTTTGCTTGAAATTTTTAATATGGATGATATACAAACATTATTATCTTTACAATTTCGTTCAGATATCTTCTTCTCCATAAAATATTTGTAGTTCCTCGTTTGATCGCAAAGCCATTGTTTGATAATGGGATAATCCTCTTTGTAATCCTGTAAAAATAAGAGCTAAATTAGTTGCAAGATAATAAACAAATTAATCTCGCTCATTAATTCAATTAATTTCCCGCAAAAAATGCAAAGAAGATGAACAAGAGCTGTGTCTGTGAGATCACGGAAAAGTATAACACAAAGATGTAAGACTATATATGTGCATAAAAACACCTTTATTAAAGATCCGGACTTTAAAAAAAAGAAAGAAAAGAAAGAAATTTTACTTCCAACTGAAAAAGAGGATTCGCATGTAATCCTTGCACCGGCTTGCTTTAACTAATTTTCTGTGTTTGCGTTTTTAAAGAATTAGCTGGTCAAGATTACTAGATTGGATTAGAGATGGCGCTGCTTTATTAAAGGAACTGGGTATTAAGCAAAGCAGGGTGGTCCGCCAACTAAAGGATTAAGTAATCATTGTGAAAGGTTTGTATGACAATTTTCATTTATTTTTTTTTTGTGTCGTAGTATGTATTTGTGAATGTTATGAGTGAAATGTATTCGTAATCTGATATTGCGTAGCAAAACAAAAACGGTTATACCGGTAAGAATACACATTATTCTAAACAAAACGAAAGCAAAATCCTAACAGTGTTAATTACTTAACTACGAGGCTGTCCTCTAGACTGATTTGTTAAGTTTAATCCTTTCGAGAGAAGCTTATTCGGCTTAGCATTCTTTTTCATAATAACATTAATATTATGTTTACCTTTGAAAAAATTAATAAATTTAGTAGTAAAATAATAGCCTTTGTTACACCACTTCCTACAAATATCAAGCAAGCTGTTTATTAATATAAAACTTCATTTTTGTAATTTTTTAGCATTAAGTGTCACATTGCAGCAATTAAAGAATGACTTTTATTCTCTGTTGTATTTGAAACCTTTGTTTCTATCTGCAAAGGTAATATTGTAGCAGCTTAGAATATATCGAACGCAAAGGAGGGGGAAAAAATGGAACACATGCCTTAAACCATTTATCTACATCCCTTCAATTCTGAAAGAAATTTTGAAAATACATATTTTTCAATTATCTACTGAATACACATTTATTGTATTCAGTAGATAATTGAAAAATTAAAATACTAATTTCCTTTATTCATTATGATTGCTCAGAAAATTTTTAATATATTGGATCCTTTTCCCACTTGATTAGCTTAGGGTTCAGCCCAAAAGTTCCCAAAAATCGAAAAAACTAACAAGAAGTTTTCAAAAAAAAAAAATTATATTTAGAATTAATAAGACAAATTATGTTCCAGAAACAGTAAATGTGCATAGAGAGAGAAATTACTTGATAACTAAAAACTAAACAATTTAAAAGAAAATTCTTTTGTACTTAAGTTTTTCCTAATCTTATATGAAAGAATTATAATTGATTCATCCTTATATACTAAATACAACAACAAAAAAAGTTATAAATTTAAACTAAACATTTTAATTGTTGAATTTATAACTATCTGCTATATTTTTAGAGTTTTTGTTGTTGTTGTTGCGAGGAACTAATCTTCATCCTTTAAAACATCAAAAGATCAAACAAAATCGGATCCTTTCCCCACACCCTAATCAACTCCCACCCACCCAAAAAAAAACAGAAACAGATAACATCCATTACTGATTCCGAAAACTTTTAAAAAAGAGGTACGTTGAATTAAATGAGATTTATTTTTAATACATAATTTTTAATAAGCAAACAAATTAACATAAAGACTGAAAAAAAGAAAATTTTATTGGGATATTTTGGACTGCTTTGAACCGCAGAACTTTGAAAAATTAGCTTCACTACAGGATAAATACAATATTAAATCCATAGCTGCGTTTTATTTGTTCCTATATTTATTTTTTATACAAGTATATGAAAAAAAGAAGGAGAAAAAACGGTCATTCAACGAGCTCCTTGCTAGCAGAAGTTTAACAAACACATTATGGCATTTTTAGAAAATTCAATGCATTCGTTCACCAACAGGAGTCCGAAATTTTTCTAAATTCCCCATTGAAGAAGTTCTTCAGAGTGGTATCTGATATAGGAGTTTCAACAATTCCTCTCTTTCAGGAATCGACCATGTTTCAATCACCAATCTGTGACGGTATCATATTACCCCGTCTGGTCTGTCATCTTAAAGTTAATCACAAAATATAAATTTCAACTTAAGTTATGGCACAGACCAATCAATTAAAACAGTCAGTGATATCCAAAATATTTTTATTTACTCCTCAAATAAGGGAGAGGCTCTCCACTGTTAATACCTTTTCTGCGAGTACTAACATTTTATATAATGTATCAAAGAATACTCCCAACGGAATAAAATGCGAGTACCTCCTGCAATTGCTTTGAGAACATCGAGTCCAAATCTGACTAAATTTACTATACTCGCCAGAATACTTCCCCGCACATCACGAGGACATTCCTATTACCATAATCTAATATGTGTGCATATATATATATTATATATATAGAGTATATATATATTATATACATATTATATACATAATATCATATCATATCAAAACACACACACACACACACACATATATATATATATACATACATATATATATATATATATATATATTATATATACATATATATATATAATATATATTATACAATAGATCAATAACCCGAGTTCAAAATTGAAAACAACATTTTTTTTGCAAAATTTTTTTATTCATCTAACATAACACCTTTGTTAATCACCTTTTGGTGATACAACGTTCACCCAAATCTTTTTTTTGTTTTTTGTTTTGCTTTTGCTTTTTTCTTTTTTTTTCGCAGAAATTTTGTTGCGAGTAAATAGCGATAAACAGCTTTGAATCATCGACTCGTTGCTGTTTGTTCCATCGAAAGCAATCGCGGCAATCGACTTGGAAAAACCTTTTCCTGGTCCGATCGACTTAAATTTTAATGTTTCAAGCAAAGGTTAGTACTCTAGAAAAAGACCTGGTTACTGGTTTACTACGAGCGCCATCTCTGGGTTAGTTTCGGGAGTTATTGATCGATGTGTTATATATATATATATGTGTGTGTGTGTGTGTGTGTGTGTGTGTGTGTGTGTGTGTGTGTGTGTAATGATCTCGCATAAAACTAATTTAACATTCTAAATTTTCCCATTATCTATTTCAAAAATAAAGAGTTCATTCCTATTTTCTGATGCAACTCCAAATTATCCTTTTATTTATTTGATGACGCGCTCATAAAATATGTTGAATCAGTTTTCACGCAATTTTAAATCAGTCAGATCCAATTCCGTACTAGACTGATAGACGTCATGTTAATCCCTCATTATCCCTTCATTTTATACCATATGATATGGAGAAATCCCTAGATATCCCTATCTATAAAATAGACTGCGTGGTGAAAAATTCTCTCTCTTCTGATGTAATCGATGCGGCGGAACTGCGTCTCTTGCCTTCTTCTTCAAAATATTTATACTTATTGCATCTCTTTCTCAGCGAACTGAATAAACAATCTTAACTGAATAAAGGAGTATTCATTTCAAACATGCATTTGGAATGTATTATTTTTACTAATTCAGTAATCTTAAAATTATATATATATTCTTTTTTTTTCCTCTGACAAGACTTTAATTTATATTAGAACTTCGCTTTGCATAATTGGCAATTGAGTTGTTTGAATCAAGCGGGTCCAGGAAGAGTCCACAAGAACAGACGAAGGGAAGTAAGTTTCTTACCGTTACAAATCTTATTAAAAACATCTTCCTATTTTTTAAAATTCATTTTAATATTCTAAAATTCTTAGTGTCTTTTTTTTTTTTTTTGCTGTGTGGTCGCCAAAATCGTTTTCTTTTCGATTAGCCGGTAACGGCCTCTCACGTACCCCTTAAGGTGCGAGTACCAATGTTTGAGATCCACTGGCATAAAGCATATAATCCTCAAAATAAATAAATAACATTGTCAAAAAATCAAATATATTCTTAAATAGTTTCACACTTACTTTTTGCAGCCTATTTTGATAGGAATGCCAATCGATTAAGGATTGCACGAGAGGATTTTTTTCATGTTCAGTTATATCTTCAGCTTTATGTTCCAATTTTGCTGCCAGATCCTTCATAACAACGTCAGCGTTAATGTCGTCTCTGGAAAGATATTGTGACAGAAATTATCAGAAAAAGCGCAAATGCAAAATTGCTTAGGAATCTTACTTTTCAGAAATATTCTTACTTTTCTTCAACAATTTCCATGCACAGTGAATTTTCCTTTTTCACAGCTTCTAACAAACATTGCAGACGTTTCTGTTCCTCTATTTGCTGAAATAATTCAGTTTAACTTTAATGTAAGAAATCGAATGTAAAAGTATAAATACTGAGTTCACAGGTGACAAACAGACAATGATAGCATTTATTTCTTATATAAGAAAATGTTTACATTATTTATTTGCTAAAACAATACTAATATA
Source organism: Nephila pilipes (assembly GCA_019974015.1). Classification (NCBI taxonomy): domain Eukaryota; kingdom Metazoa; phylum Arthropoda; class Arachnida; order Araneae; family Nephilidae; genus Nephila; species Nephila pilipes. The sequence goes on along the minus strand of BMAW01099502.1, from coordinate 84,873 downwards.
TACAACCATATCAGATAGAGAAAATATCCGTATATTTCTTCAAGATAAAATTGAATTCGACAAGTAGTTCTTTTTAAGCATTTTAAATCTGATATATTATATGATGGAATATCATAAAGTTTTAATTATTATTAAGAAATAATCGGAACGTCTAAATAAAATTTATTCCGCATATTAATTGATCCCAATGTACATAACGTTGCAAATGACAACTATTCATTTCGTGTTGATTTGTTTGGCTTTGACAAGCCGTAAATTGGAGTAACCCGTAGTATGGAGAAGGTAAAAAGTTCAATCTGCCGACTTCTACAATGATGTGACCCGTGTAAAGTCAAGAAACACTGGGAGAAAAGAATAACTTTGAATGCGGTGATATTGTTGAGAAGTCTTAGAAATAATAAATAAAAAATTTAAATTCTATCTTGATTATTTTCCAAACAATAAAAAATTTAAGATATTGCTGCGGTTTACTTCATTCTGCGATTTCCTGATACTAAACAAATCAATATTAACAACTGCCATTTACAACATTATATACATAAAGATTAATTAATATTTTTTTTATCCGGATACCTTGGTTATTTCTTAGTAATGATTAAAACTTTATGATACCCTCTCGTATATATACTAAGATATTCCTCAAAACCTAACTTTAACAGTACAATAATCGCTTTCCCAGTGGCTGCGACATTTATCTGAAACTAACGAAAACGATGAGTGATGCTGGTACCACCCGCTATACCTTTATATATATTTCCACAGAATGTATTTTTATTACTTTATTTTTCTTTTTTTCTTTTCAACATATACTAATATATCTTTGTTTTGAGAAAATGACGTCAATAGAAATACATGAGCATGAAATAAAGCATTTATGAAGTTAAGTTCTAAAGATTGGTATTATAATACATTGTGATTATAATAATGAAATTTAATTTGCTTAAAGTGTATTTACATTGCTGAGATATATCAAAATTAATATTTTATCGTCTGCTTTCATTTTAATTTCCAAATAGAATATTATTTTCCATTTTAATAAATAATAGTTTGCTCTTATTTTAATATTTAATTCAAAAATTCGTTTTTATGGCAGAATCGTACGTTTTTATTCTTTCCGTTCATAGTGTCTGCAACGTTTTTGTACATAAGAATGTTTTGCTCGTGAAAATAAAGAATGTATTAGAAATTTGAAGAGAAGGTATTTTCTTATCTTGATACTAATTGCTTCTGTGGAGCCTGGACCTCGGAAGTACGTTTACTTTACGCTAATTAATATTCGTGTTGAATAATTCTACTTTTTCGAGAACTTCATTGAAAAAGAAATAAAAAAAAAACGTTAGCCCATGTTTAAATGAAATTAGTAAAGTCAGTTTCATTTCATCTTCTTATATGTATATTTCTATGCATAAATTTTTAATCTTCATTTTTCTTTTCTAACTTTTTAGCCATCTAAGGCGCTATTGTTTTAGGTGGATAACTTTTGGCGTACCAGATACTTTTCTATTTATCGATTGTTTCAATTTTAAATACATTTAGATTAAACATATTCAATTTAATAATTTATTGTTTGCTTTAATTTTAATTTCATTTATCTTAAATATATTCAATTTAATAATTTATCAGTTCCTTTAATTTTAACATCGTAAAAGTTTACTATTGTCCATTTCTCGATACTTTATCGTTTACTTTAATTCTTATATTTAAATGAGTAATTTAATAATAATTATAAAACAAGTGCACCTTGGGTGGCTAAATCTGTTCTTTTCAAAACTTTGCATAGAACTTATATGAATTTTTGTTTTTATTTTTATTTTACCATTGCGAAAAATTGTTATTTTGTGTTTGTGTAATTATTAAACATTCGTATTCTTAGTATAGCTGTATTAACACAGCATACGCATTGTTCGTAATTTTTAACAAACCAATATTTAATTCCTAATTCATAATAAATAAAAGTTCCTCGGCAAATTTATTTACTGTTCTGTGTACTTATTATCCCCAAAATTAGATGTTAATTAATCAAAAAGTAAAAAGTCATTCGCTTGTTTCATGCATACGATGCTGCCCTCATGCACTTCCTAGTGACGCGACTATTGGAGTACTGTCTTCAATTAGAGTTGAGAATAGGATCAAACTCTAGGAATATTTTTTTTTAATCATAAAAAAATGCTCCTATATAAATATAGTATTCTTATAGGTAGATCTAAGTTATGGTGATAATTTATTAATTAATTTAATTAAAATAATCACCATATTTTTCAGAACGCAAGTAAAACTTTTTACGTAGAAAAATAGATTAACTACTGAAGTTCGTCTTGTTTGAAGGTGATATTTAAACACGCATTAAATAGCAATAATCATTTAATTTCTTATAGCGTTTCTAAAAATAGTAATAAATATGAAAAATACCTATATATATATATATATATATATATATTTTCCTTTTGAAAATGAAATAGTAAATTTATTATACTTAATAAAAACTCTTTTCTGAAAATCGTTCCAAAAATTTAAGGTATCATCCGAAAAATATGGTAATTAAATTTTTAATAAAGATTTTTCTCTTATCAAAGTAATTTTTTTCTCGTAACACTACATCTTATCATAAAGTAAGTCGATATTTCGAATTTCGCAAAATTTTGATCAGAAGTCTAGTCATAAAAGGGACCCCTCTAACGTTTAAATGAGTGTCTCAAGCAATTGATGATACAAAATTTTCTACATAAAGATTTTCAAAAATGTTTATATCACAACGGATAGACAATAATAATCTAATTTAAAAAAAATGAATGTTCTGATAGAACAGTAAGATGTAGTTCGCTCGCTTATTTCCCTTTAACTGACCTTATGGGCATTTCTATGACATTATTTGATTGAAGAATCTCGTCTTGTGAATAGACTATATCAGCTTTGTTGTATAAATTGAAGTATGGTGAATGAGAAATAGTAATTTGAGATAATTGGAGATTAGAAACAGAAGGAATCATCATCAGTAGTTGTGGAATGAGAGATTGGAAGGTTTGATAGCAGCCTGTTCTTACGCTGAGAAGGGAGAACTATTAACATTCGATTTTTAGTACTGGTAGATATTACAGCAGCTGATATTGATTTCGTCCCTGACTCGGATCCATCTTTAATATTTGTCAGATAAGTAAAATATTTTGAAAATCTTTAGACAAGAACGCATGAAAGGTTTTGCTCCATTTGTATAGTTCTTATATTGATTTGTGATTACTCTTAAACAAAAATAAAATAAGTTAAAGATTTGACTATCAAGTTTTTTTTTACTGTTTTCTAGGTGACTGAGCCTTAAGTTAATTTAAAATGGTTCAAATAACAATTAGGGAATTTAGGGTGTACAACAATACAAAAAGAAGGATGTACCAAAATTTTGAATATTTGGATTCCCTTCTTAAAATCCCTAAATGTAAATTCTATCTCAATTTTCTCAAACAGCTCAAAAAACAATCGAGATTGAACTCTAATATCTGAAAAAGTATCTTCTTTAGGAACTGGGTGCTGGTTTACATCTATTAACTATCGGTCCACTTACCACGCAGTGTTAGAAAGTGTTATGAACAATTTATTTCATTTGTGAACTAACAACATTTATTTAAAAAATATCTTTTATTGTATTAATAATAGTAAAAGTTTATTAGAAACGATAAGTAAAAAGACAATAACTGAAAAGATATGTTAAACTTTTTGCAGATAAATCTCTTTCATTAATAAATCTAATACACAATCCCCTGACGTTTATATATATATATATATATATATATATATATATATATCTGATGATCGCATTCGAATGACATTTGGGATATTAGAACCATTAGACTTAAGAAAACTTATTAACTGTAACAATAACTATTAGGGGTACAAGAGCCATATTTGGCTAAGCTGAACAAACATCTATTTAAACTGTCATGTAAACGGGAGAGAGAGAGAAAGAAAGGTAGAAACTAGTTGACTATAAGGAGGGTTAAAAATAGAAAAGGATCACTAGTTTCCCGGGAGCATGTCACCCGAGTTAGAAAACATACAGTGACAAAGAGAGGCAAACGCAAAGAACCGTAAGCTCCCCATTTGCTGAATATCACAAATATAGCTTAGCAAAAAAAAAAAAAAAGTAGGAGTACAAGATTATTCTTCCCAGCTCGGGCATAGAATAATGGGCGAGTTGGGTCTAATATTTACAAACACCATTAAATAATCTTTTATGAGTTCAATCAACTGGATTCTTAATAGCAGTCATACTTACATGATTACTTCGTAAGTGGTTCATATGCATGATCCATATGTGATGCAGATACATACGATACCTGTTAAACTCAGGTAAATTAACTTTTACTTTTCCGTCCGGAGTTATTAGTCCCTTGTTCACGAGTCTCTTGAAACTGGGCAACGAGTCAAAGTATTTCTTCAAATATGGATCGTGGAAGGAGATGTAGGTGGGAAGAGGAATGCTGTGCTTTTTGTCCGATGTCAATTCGAATTCTTTACCAGGATACTGTTCATACAGCTGGACGAAAGAGAATGAACATAGAAGTAAATACAAATGCTCTGTAATGCCGAATAGATGAAAATGAAAAGAGACCATATCTCTCAGAGTTCAATTTTATTTCAAATTTTTCCATTATAATCATATCAGCAGTGTCAACGCCAAATTGGCTCGTTTCTTTCCGCGATATTAGGTTTTTATATATCTTCTTTCAAATTTTTGTTCCATTTCTTCCCAAAAAGAACAAGAAAAAAAAAAAAAAAAATTTAAGACGAAGGTAGTTGTTTTTATCGCATCTTAAAATCACAATTGTTGCAAAAAAGACCAATTTTTTGGATATATAACTATAAAAAATATTTAACACTAATATCAGGCATAAATTTTAAAATGACATCTAACACAGAAGTTATATTTTTCCTCTCCAGTACATGCGACACCACATGAACTCTGTTAAATAAGAATCCAAATGTTGTTTGGCAGTGCCTCTCTGGCGTTTATTCCGCCATTTTGTATTACCCCTCAAGCATTTGACAGAGTTGATTGCGGAAGTTAGGAAACGAATGAATGATCCAACAAACCAAGTTTGTGTCCGAACACTTTTCTCTTCCAGTCAAGAACAAATGCTACATAGCCATTCCGGCTATCAGTCATCACGACAAAACTCAAATTTTGATATCCTTTGAGGGAAAATAACGTGCCGTTTTAACCGATGAATTAAATAAGGAGAGTTAAACGCTTATAGTTAACAATATAATTATCGCCAAGAATGAAACTGGGCCAAATTGGCGATGGAGTGCTCCTAGAAAGTTCGCCAATACTAGAAAGGCGCCAAGTGACATGATTGTAGAGGAAAGGTCCAAACTTTTTAAAGTGACATCACAATATTGATTCTTCCTGCAATACAATTCATTGCTGATTCTATGTCACTATTCTCTGTTTTACATTAGATCTAAGTATTGCCCTTATATGAGGTTACATATTTCAGATCATCGATGTAAATATACTGATGAAGAACTATTTTCTATTTTAATAATGAATATATGCAGAAAAATATTGTTCTTTTTACAGAACACAGAAATAAATTTCAGGTTCCTATGAAGCAAAAGTCATAAAACTGTACCAACCGATTTTCCTAACTCCGATGTGAAGAATTCGGTGTCTTTATTTGTTCGATTATGAATCGGATACTTGTTATCATACGGAAGCTTCCTCCACATTGAAAGGTCTTCGAGTTTCAGCTGCTTTGGCGGTGGAACTAGATTCTTCTCCCCAGCAGAACGTTTTGGAAGCGAAAACACATCCGGATCCATCACCTTTGCAAAAAAACACACACAAACAAAACACTTTGTTATAATTATAAAATATTGTTACAAAGCATCACTTGGCAACAAATACAAATTTTGGGGCAAAATATAAGATAAATATCCAATTTCCTCGCTTATTCGTATTGATGTTGTATTTATGATTGGTGATGGACAACGGGCAATGGCCATAGCTTACGAGGTTCCTATTTTCAAATTGAAAATTTAACCCTCCCAATCTTAATTAATATTTAAAAATTTTAGTAATTTCAGTTTCTTTCATAATTTGTAAAATTGCAATCAAAATTAAAAATCAAGGCGAACGTGATTGGCGTTCAGTTAAAAGAGAAGAAACACAATTTTTTAAACCAAATTTGACTCATTTTCCTACTATTGAGTATTAAGTAACTATGCCAGACGCGGCGACATGTCTGCGATTTCAACCCCTCAAGAGTTTAGCTTCTTTAGGTAAAACGTGACTCATGAAGCAGAGGTATTTTATCGATCGTTATCTTTTCTATGGGGCTTACTGTGTTTGGTAAACACGGGTGTCGTATCTCCATGATAGATATCTCCTAGCAATCTATCTCAATTTTTGATCCTTTCAGTCAACTCCCCCCTTTTTTTTATTCATTTTTCTTCTATCTAGATCGCAGTTATACATGATTTGAAACAGCTGGACCAAATTCGGCTCTTGCACCATAATCCCCAACTTCCATTCACCCACTCATTGCCAATTACATGCGTGGGAGCACCCACTGGTCGACTAGTAGCCAGGCTATCTTGATCGTGTTGAAAAAAGCGTTGCTAAAAACCAGGAGCATCGACTCGACTCAGTTCTCGAGAACTTGGAATCAGTCCATTCGTTCCTTTGATCTGAGGCAGATATTTTTCTGAGCGAGCAAATTAAAAACTGTGTTTTCACCAGTTATCCTAAAACTATTGCTCTGTCTAACAGGACAATGATGCTCGTCTAAGAGATATTGTTTTTCACCCCTGATTCAGAAACACTTCCAAGAAATGTATATCACATATTAATATATTAAAAAACATTCAAAATTATATTTATTTAAAACTGTAAAAGTTAATAACTTATGCTCTACTTGTACAACACAGATTTCTAATAATATTAATTAATTTTTTAGGCAATCCATAGAAGCTTAAGATTGTTTAAGTTTACTAGTAACAAAATCATTGATCTCTCTTTTTGTAACCAAGTCGAAAAAGTAGCCAATGGGTGTCAATATGAAATGTTCCTTCTCATATTCGATCGTAATTAACCATAATACGTTGCTGAATTTACAGGAGCACACAAGACTCACAGCTATTAGTCTCAGTGCCAGGATAGGATGCTGGTGCTTGACTTCGGCCTATATCTTACCCATGATAAAATTATAGAAAGAAAGTTAAAAATTAATGCTGATTTGCACTTTAAATTAAAAAAGTTGTAGAATGTAGGGAAAATTTTAAAAATAGGGGTTGTGATAAATTCCAAAAAACAGATTGAATTTTAAGGTCTCTGAGTTAGCTTGCATGCCATTGGCTGCAAGAGGGGGGGGGGAGCGTCAGAACTCTATTTATATATTAGTGGATCCAATTACATTGAGAGTTTCTATAATAATTTTTCAAGAACTGAATTTTATGAGATGTAGAGATGAATGTTTTTAAAGGATTTTAAAATGAAACACATAATGTTTTGAATATAAGAAATCTGACCAAAATTTTGAGCAAAAACTTAATATATATTCATTTTTCAAAGGTGGAAGATGGGCATAAGCCCTGATAGAATATATCTAGCTTTTCAAAAGTACCATTGGTTTAGGAGACTTTAAAAGTAACTTTCAATAAATATGGAAAAAAAATTAGAGAAATTTCGAGTTCCTTGATGGCTGAAAAGATATCGTGTTTTGGATAAGGTTGATTTTTTCGATTGTGTTTCGTTTTTTCAGACTTGCAAAGCATATTTCCGTCCGCTTGAAATCCCCTGACCGTGGTTCCCGCTAATGGGGCCCTCTTGGGATAGATGCGTATCAGAGTTCATTTATAATAAGTCTGTGTATATTTTGGATTGATCTTTTGGTGATTTCTTCTCTTTTCGGCTTTGATTTCGGGAATCGTGGGCAATCTTGACAGGATCCGATATGTGCATCTCCGCAATTAATGCAGACTGGTTGTTTTTATCTTGTTTTTAATTTCGCAATCTCCAGTACGATGGACGTCACCACAATTAAGACATTTTGTCTTTAAACTGTAATTTGCAGACGAAATTTACCATAATGATACCTTGATTAGATTCTATTATAGCCCACCCCTGGGCAATGGAAAATGGATGTCAAAAAGCATGATATATGATCTGAATCTGCAAACCTTATAATATTGTAGCCTATTTATAATCAGTGTAATTCCAATGGTTTTTCGAGCTTCATTTCTGAAAAACACGCTTTTGACGGGATTTTATTTTCTGTTGCCAAGGCGTGGTTTAAAATAAAAATTTACTGATGCCCCTATCTATTATGGTAATGAAAATTGCCAATTAGGAGATACTTCCGTGCTTTGTTTTTAAATCTTACACTTTTTCTTACGAGTTTTGTATTTTTTAGACATGTAGGAGCTCTAATTTCGAAAATATCTTTATATTTTCTCTCAAAATTTACCATGATTTATTATTTGTAGGCCTATGATTAAGACCAGAGCCGAAGAAACCAACACACTTTTCTTAGCATTTTCTGAATATTGTGTCTTAGAATATATAACAGGAAATGCGTAACGCGATGACATTCATCCAAATCTGAGCAAAACATAATAACTAATATATGCTTATATTATTAAAAAATTCCGCGTATACCGTGAATATAAAATTTTAGAAAAAAAATAATGTTTTTCTTACTTCGTTATATATTCTTCAAACAATATTATAAAATTTAAAAAATAAAACTTGTTTCTAATATCGCGTTGATTTCGTATAGATATTTCTAATAATTAATATAAATTTTTAATTACTAGAAAATTTCAAAATAACGAGCTATAAATCTTCAAACTCTCAGCTCAAGAAATATTTATTTACTAAATAGTTCAATGCTAAAGATTAGTTGCATAAAACTATATCATTCTTCATTATATTAATATTTCACCTTATTCATTTTCTTTTTTTTAAATATATCATTTACAAATTTTTTTTTTTGGATGTTTATTTTTGCATCATCCTAAATAAATCTTAACGCAGTTTATCTCTACATAATTTCATCTCGGTTAGATGACGAGGTTTACACCTACACTGGTCTGCCATCCTTTATATCGGATTGATAACTTTAAGGTCGTGACTCATGCTTGGAGTCCCATAAGCAGAGGTACCAACTCTGAATGCATGTAGGGCGCATAAAAAAGATTGTGAAAGGCATAGCAACTCATGACCGGAAACATCCATAGCTCATAAATATTATAAATGCTAATGCAGATTGTTTTATTTCAAAATATTATAGGAAATGCTCAAAGTTTCCACCCTTACAAGGAATGCAGGCGTTCCCAAGATGACCATGGATTGACGGAAATGGTTAAATACACCTGGGTTTGCTTCGATATCCACAGCAGGCAAGACTTAAATTAATCTGGTTGTTGACTATTCTTGCAACCAGATCCATTTCAGACTCGACTGATACTTCATGCACTACGACTTTAAGTGCCCCCTAACTACCCCCAAAAATGAAAAGAAGAAAACCGAAATATAGGTTACTTAAATTCGGAGAACGTGGGGACTGGCAACTGATTCCCCTTACCCAATCCATCGTTGATCAAAGAATACACTTTTACGGCATGTATATGAGTCACTCATGGTCTACCTTCACTATACCTGTCACATCTCAAAGATTCAGTCGTAAAGTTACTCCGCTATTATCTGGCTCTTGTGTCATAATACTATATGATATATTAAACTTTAAGAGACACGAAACAGTTCAAGAACATTCAAGACTAATCAAGCGAAACAATTTATTATCAATGTCTAGCAATAAATACGCTCTCTTCGGGTCTCAATCTTAGCAAACCGATCTAATTATCGAAGCAAAGTTATCTTACCAAGGCCTCTCAGATGAAATCGTCTGACAGTCTTATAATATTACCACTGGTCAATAGTAGTCACTGGCACAGGTTAGTAATATACGTTATCCTCTATATCGCTTCTAAATTTTCCTTTACTTATATATTGTTATATTTGAATCACTTCGCTTTATTTCGACCTGCATCAATTAACATAATCCCGTTTCATTTTGGTTGGAAGAAATTGTTATTTAATGCAATCGATCTCGATAAAAGTTCCTAGGGTTAGTGAAGAGAAAATCGCAAATAGCCCAACATCCCACAGTTCCGCACAAATTGTAATGCAGAAGGGAAAACAAACGAAGTCCTTGTACATCTCTCTGTGGGAATCATTCTCTATATAGTCGTTCAGCTGGTCTTGCGTTGTCATCAGCCAGTCAATACAATTAATGCATGCCTTCTATCTCTTTATTCGTATAACGTTGTACTCGAATTACAAAAAAAGCCTGACATTTCCTCTACAACATTTTTTTGAGCAGCGCCATCCATTGGCGTTGGATGACGTTTCCGTAAAGTATTGTTTGCAATTCTCAACTCTTTTGATATGCCCCCTCTTATTTTAAAGTTTATACCCCTGTTTATAGGACACCCTGTTCAGCTTCCGTTATCCCGTATGACTAATGAATAACGAGTCAAGAAATATGCTGTTCTGTCAACATAGGCTTCCATTGTCGAAATTCCTTTTAAAATACTACTAATTGCTAATAAGTACATCTATTCAAAAACGATATTAATTTAATGCAACAAAATTATGCATATAATTTACTACCACTTCCTGAAGTTTGGTTTCCCAAGAGAAAATGAAAGTGAAAGCCCTTTTAACACAACTGATGAATTGAGACCAATTGACTCAATTACAGCAAAACAAAGGAGTAAAAATTCTACGTATCAAACCGTAAGCAAAACTAGCGCGCTCATTTTAGTTGTTGCTGTTGCCGTTGTTTATTTTCGTTACTGTCATAAGTTCATGAATTGACCCATTTCAAATATAGCAAGGTTAAACTCATCAAACATTAGGCAGAGAAAGCGAATTTTTTTTTTTACATAACTGTCACGTGATGGTGAACCGAGCTGAATTTTGAAAGACGGAATTGATGTTTTCAGCTGCATTACTTTCTGCGTTCTTCTTTTTTCGGCAGAGATAGTCGTTGTTGTTTTCGCCGAGTCTTGGTGCCAATAAAGATGCCAAGTGGCTGATGCTCGTTAAATCTATCGGAGCTTAAAGTCTTCACAATGGTATAATCGGGAATTTCAGGAGATGGAGAGGTCAACTCAGGTGTCCCTGAACCGAGCTTTGTCGCCAATACCCCTCGTGTTGCTTCTGAGTGCGACGTTAATAAACAACCAATTTCCCCCTTTTTCTTAATTTTTTCTTCTTTTTTATCCATATCGATAATCAATGCAAATATTTCTGGATAAACGATTATATTTCATATGCAAATATTCTATAATGATTTGCTTTTCGCAGTCAAAGCCCCATGATTAAAACATGACGACTAAATAAGAACAGGCATTTCAGTTTCAACAACAACGTAAATCTGTGAAACCAAAGCATATTTAAATGTCTCTTTCGTACTGAATGGCAATCTAAGACAGGCCTATCCAACCCAAATGACTTTGCGGGCCGCTTTGGAAACACATTTATCACGGCGGGTTGCATTGGAAACACATTTTATTAAGGAGGGCCGTATTATATATATATGTGTGTGTGTGTGCGCGCGCGCGCGCGCTCAACTGATTAATTCGATGCCAATTCAGATTCTTGCGTTAAAAACTACTATGATTTTCCCCTTTCAAGTTCAGTGAAGCGACTAATACTAGCCTCATTAGATATATCAAGAACATTCTGCTGTAAATTAAGGGAAATTACATATAATATATGTACACAAAAGGGAATAAAATATATGTACACAAAATACAATTTTTAAAAAACAGTCCTGTAAATACAACTTAACGCTGGCGCTAAATTGTTAGCAATCAAAAGACGCCGAGCAGTCCGTCCGTCTGGAACAATACGCTTCCGCGTCAAATATATTAGGCTTGCTGCAGACAGACTGGCTTGCTGCTATTCCGCATGTTCGGCGTGTCGCATTCCCTCCCTACGTCTAGTAATGCACACCCGCTCTCTTCAGTAGCTTTACTGGTTAGTTAAACATTGTGTATCGCCCAATCGCACCAGATGGCCCGGACGCTTTTTAAAATAGTTTTGTAATTGTTTCTGAACAAGATTAAAGAAAAATTGTGATGAAAGTTGATTAAGGTAGTGAGATATTCCCACGGTAGTTCCATGGTATGGTGGAATGTTTTTTGGTACTTTTATGTATAATAAAAGTTTAAATCTTTATTCAGATGACCAACCTTCGAGGACTGCAAGTTCAGATCTGCCAGGCCACATGCGGCCCGTGTGTTAGCCAGGTCTGAACTACTGTTTCTCTTTTGAAGCACGTTTAGTGACACTAAAAATAAAAATATGACGGTTCCTACAAAGTTTAAGCATTTCGAAAAGAAGGGACAGTATAATATTTTATGCTTGTTAATTTATTTAAGTTCACTTTTTTTATTATTTTTTTATTTAACACAGTCGAAGAATGGGACGAATTTTTCTGGAGTGCTTAGCCTGGTTAGGCTCTTTAACACAGTCGATTCACTTCGTTATTTTGAACTGCTGTTAAATAAACACGAAATACGTCCTTACGTGCAAGTGAGATCAATAAGTATAAACTGAGATTCACATGCATTAAGACTTCCGTCTACCGGCCATTTTGTTTTCGTTAACATAATGTTAATCCACTGGAATTCCTATCGTCCTCAAATCTTTACTATTTAATTTATCTGAATGCATAAAAAAAAAAAAAAAAAAAAAAAAAAAAACCACCCGAGAGAGAAAAAGTAATGAAGGTATCTGAGGAATTACATTTTTCCTCCGAATTTTGAAAATATTTTAGAATATCTTTTAAAGACAGAAAAACACAAGCGAATCATTAAAACTGAGATAAAAATAGATTTCAAAATCGAGGGGGGGGAATGTAATTCTGTATAAACCTTCATTATTTTTTGCTCTCTCGAAAGTACTTTTTTTATATTCAATTTGATCAAATAGTAAAGATTTGAGAGGATGGTAATAGAAATTCCATATGATAAATGTAACGTTCACGAAATCAAAAAGACCGGTAGATGGAACTCATAACTGAAATTACGCCAAAAGATTTTTTTTAGTTTGATATGCGAGAGCCAACCCCAAAATCGAATATCTCATAGATTTTTTTTTAATTTTACTACTGTATATTTCTGCAGATAAGATGACCTTCAGATAGACGATATATAAAATTTCATCAAAGTTTTAGCATATATCTGTCCTATAAGACGATTCCCAAACTACCAACGGCATATGAATTTAGTTTAGATCAGCGATCATCATCTGGAACAAATTTTTTTTCTTGCATCTGGCAGCACGGCCTATATAAGTTCGTGCCGAAACATAAATTCACACGTTTCTCTAACAAATCCTTTAAAAAGCGTTTTATTTTTAATGCTATGGGTGACACTGAGGACGATTTGTTGTGGAATATCCTAATGACGAAGCGAAAATCGACTCGCTAGGGGCCAAATAGGATCCATATGACGAGTATCTCAACAACGAAAGCGAGGATATACTTGAGGAGCTTTTTGCCTTAGATGACAAATGTAAGGGTTTTGCAGGATTTTAAATGCAGTGGTGAGATAATTGTTTAATTTTATAATAGTCTTAATTTACATAAATTTCAATCTAAATTTCTTTCCAAGGGGCTATTGTTTTAGTTAGATCATTATTACCAGATCACTTCCCAATTTTTTGTCCGTTTGCTTTAATTTTAATTTCACGTAGCTAATATAATATTCAATTTAATAATTTATCGTTTGCTTTAATTTTAATATCGGAAAAGTTTACCATTGTCTATTTCTCGATATTGCATCGTTTACTTTAATTCTGACATTTAATTGAGTAATTTAATAAAAATTATTAAAAAAAAGCGCACCTTGGGTGACTAAATATGTTCTTTGCAAAACTTTACATATAACTTTTTTTTGTATCTGTCCTATATGACTATCTCGGATTTTGAGGGCATTTCTTATGATTCAACTATCGTCTTATCCGCAGAAATAAACGGTACCTATAATATGAAGGCTCTCAAGAAATTAGAATACCGTATAAAAAGAAATACAATGTTACATATATTTCAGTGAACATACGAGAATAGATTGAAAAATAACACCCATAAATTTTTTTTTTAAACATGGATTTTCTTTCAAACTTCACTCTTTGGGTGACATAATTTTTTAAAACCTTGAATTTTAAGAGCGAAAGGGAATATGCACATCTCTTACAAAAAGTTGAGAGATGCTTCCCTGCAACGCTTGTCTTGTAAAGGAAAAGATGGATTTACAGAGATGTTTGCTGGTTTCAATATTCAACTGTTTTACGTTGTAAGCAATTGGAATTATGAGTAAAATTTAGTTCATTAAAAAGTTTTAATCAATTAATTTTTATTAGTTATAATTAAATTATCGAATTGCCATCCAAAACAATCGTGTTTAGAAAATTTCAGCTCAATTGGGCACTTTAAAATGTGAGAAAAAGCTTTTAAAGTTTTGACCCAGACATACACTACTGGCCACACAAAATGCAACACCCTGAAGGAAGCATGCAAACCATGTGAAATTTACATCATGCGTTTGCGACAATGAACTATGCAAATCATTAGCATTGCAGTGCAGACGTTCATCACGGGCGACTGTAGCGCCACTCTCAAGCGCTGTATAAGGGGAAAACAGATTAGCGATTTGAAGTAAGGCAATTGTTTTTTCGTGCATTTTTTTTTTTTTTTTTTTTTTTTTTTTTTGCGTAAGCTGCTTACCTATGCCTCGTGAAAGATATCTAGCGTCTTTTGACCAAGTTTCTGAATTCGACCGAGGAAGAATAGCAGCCTATAGGAATTGCAGATTATCCTTCAGAGAAATCGGTCAACGTGTTGGACAGAACCAAGCAATTGTGATGTGGATCTGTGATCGCTGGATGCAGGAGGGACCGACGGGGCCGACCGCCCCCACCTCGTTGCACCACTGCCCGTGATGACAGGCAGATTGTGCGTATGGCAGTGATGGATCGCACTGTCACATCACGAACCGTAGCACAACAGATTCAGTCAGCTACGCATCATTCGGTGTCCGCTCGTACCATTCGACGCCGTTTGCAGCAGAGTGGAATGTCCTCAAGGCGTCCATTTCTTCTTTTACCCTTGACTCGAAACCACAGGCGTTTGCACCACCAATGGTGCAATGAACGGTGGACATGGACAACGGAATGGAACGACATTGTGTTTACTGACAAATCCAGCTTCTGCCTACAACATCACGATAGTCTGACTCGAGTTTGGAGACACCGTGGTAAGAGGCTGCTGAACTGTTGCGTTATGCATCGCCACACTGGTCCTACACCCGGTATCATGGTTTGGAGTGGTATTGGATTTCACTCCCACACCTCTCTAGTATGTATTACCAGTACACTGAACAGCCAGCGCTACATCTCTGAAGTGTTGGAGTCCGTGGTCCTCCCATACCTTCAGCGCTTGCCATAAGCCCTATTCCAACAGGATAATGCGCGACCACACGTGGTACGCAATGTTCAAGAGTTCTTCTTTACCCATCAGATTGAATTGCTTCCTTGGCCTGCTTGTTCTCCCGATCTATCGCCAATCAAAAATGTGTGATCCATGCTTGCTCAACGACTGGTCTGGGATACACCCCCCGCTGCTACACCAGATTAACTTTGGCAATATGTCGAAGCCGCATGGACTGCTGTACCCCAAGGATACATCCAAAGCCTCTTTGATTCTATGCCGAGGCGTGTGGCAGCGGTTATAGCCAACAATGGCAACTACACTAATTACTGATTTTGTCATCATCCACACTTCACAAGATGCTGTAATTTTAATCGTTTGATCTTTATATAACATGTTATCTGCCAAATAAATTTCGCTGTGATATCTCTGGTCCTTCTGGGTGTTGCATTTTGTGTGGCCAGCAGTGTAGTTACAATGTTATCAGAAGAACGCCCATTAATAACGCAGAAATAGTCGTAATTTGTATATTTATTTGCATTCGTGATGTTATTATCTTCTATTTTTTATAGGGGCAGCAAATTTAGTGTTCTCACCGAGGGGCAGAAATCCACTCTACGCCACTGACCAAGGTATCCTACCCTTCTTATTTTGAAAAAAAAAAATTATAGGTGCAAAATTTTTTATACGTGTTACTTTAATAAGCTAACTGAAATGCCATAACTTCTTACATCTTAGTCATTTTTCCATTCTCTTTATTTCGTTCTCAAATATCCGGCGAAAAAAATTTAATTAATAAATACATTGTATTTTATAATATAACTGAAAACACAATTTTTACTTCTCTGGATCGCATGATGACTTCCGCTATCACATTAATTCAAAAATCGGTTAATGATTTCTTTATATCTCAGTACTTTTTGTTCCTCTTGGTAATTCATTTACATGAATTGGTTTCAGGAAATATGAATGATGAATAGTTCCTTTCCTGTCCTTTATTTAATCGCATACCGACTTTTAAAAACATTCTCTTTTATTCTCATATGAATTGAATATACAATCGATAATTATCACAATGAATGTAATTTTCAATTACATTGTATGATCATCGAGAAAAAGGTACACTTCTAATACTCTCCGAGTTTCTCATCGCAGCAGGACAAAATTGGTATTCACGTTAATAGCGAGAGTGAACTACACTAGTGGCCAAAATTGTGGATATTCTTATAAAAAAAAAAGCCTTTTTGGAGTTTGATTGCTCATAAGGCCAGCTTTTTTTTTTTTTTTTTTTTTTGAGGAAAAAAAGTATACATGAATGGAATGATAGTTTAATCAAAAAAGTAATGTAATAGAATAGCACTTACAAATAAGAAAATTGAGACACATAGAAAGAATAAAAAATGTGGTGCTGATGATCCTATAAAGGTTTAAGTGTAAGAAAAAACATCCATAAAGCTAAACAAGTTTATTTAAAATAACGTAGTAAATTACGGAGGAATACATTATTAGAGGCTATATCTGCTTTCCACAATTTACTCTTTGGCTTCTCGCCTGCCACTGAGCTCCACACTCGCAGGCAGCACCCCTTATGAGTTCACCGTGCTCAAGCAGCGCCCTGAATGGGCATAGGCATTATGTAACAATATGCAAAAGTTCTCACCATATTAGTTAATACTGAGTCGGGAAACCTTTGACTTCAATTACATCCTCCAAACGTCTTCCCAGGGAATCCCCACCGTGCAAACGCCTTCCCAAGTCTTTGAGTACTTCAACTGTTACAATGCGAAACCAAGCTGAATTTTTCTTCCTGTTAATTCGGTTTTGTTCCTGGGTAATATAAATTTATTACTGAACTTATATATCATATAAAGTTAACAATTTTTAGAGCAGAAACTAAAATAAAAAAAATACGCTGTCCTTCGGAAAAAATCTATTGATAAACAGAGTTCTATCCATTGTAGTTCAATTTTCGAAACCTTTGTATTTTAATTAAGTTGAATACCTGATCAGGCATGCTTTGAAATAAAATTTGCAACAAAAAAAAAAAAATCAGGTTTTAAAGGAAACCAACTCTGTTCCATTTGCTGCATTCATGAGCATATACATCTCGTGCTATTGCAGCCTCCCTCCCCCACATACATACCCAAAGATTTTCCACCGGGTGAAGATCCTAGCTAATAGCTGGCCAATACACAATGGGAATTTGATTCTACATATACCAGGTCTTAGTTGATGTAGACATGAGGATCGAAGCGTTGACCTGCTGGAATATCCAATTTTCACCGCTCGGAATTTTTTCAAAAGGAATCAAATAAGTTTGAAGCCCATCCTTATGCTCTTCGGAGCATTTAAGACCTTGTAGGAAATATATGTCGGTTGTGCTATTGAAACAAAATGCGCCCCAATTCAAGATAGAATTATCTTCTTGTTGTCGGATAAGGAAAGAGCAAGGTTTGCGTCGGAGTTCGTGCCATTAACTCAAATAATACCTAACCCACTAGGCTCAACCACATGTGCCATCCATATGAAATTGTTTTCATCGCTTAAGTATCCGTACACCTTCGGAATTTTATTTTTTTTTAAATACATTGATATTTGTTTTCAAAATATTTTTCAACGCTAAAATATAACCTAAAACTATGAAAAACACATTTAATAATCTGCTTTTAATTAAAAAAAAAATTAGCGGAGAAGACAGGGTGAAAATGTTGCATAAATTGATTATCAGAAAAACATTCATAACTCAAAAATATCACTATTCTGCAAGTTTATCTTATTTATCATAACTTTTTGGGGGGACTGATACTACTTTCATGATGAAAATCATATTACTACAATTTTTATTGAGTTTCGAGTCAAATAACAATGAAAAATAAAAATAAAAAATAGTTATAACAATATATGATTTACACTTTTGTTATTAAAAACATATCAATTTTACAACCATAAAAGTACCAGGGGTTCTTGAAATCTATAGAAGGAAGATGCTTGCAAAATTTAAATTAATTTAGTTGATAACTTACTTCTGATATCTACGTTGTCATCTGTAAATATGTCGAGAAAATTCATTTTGAGAAAAATAAAAAACAAAATTTCAAATGCAATTAAAAATTAGCTACTGAGTAAAATTCAAATCCCTGTAACTTAAGTTCTAAATAAGGTATAAGCAAAATTCAAACGTTATTAGAAAGAAAAATGTTTAAATTTTAAACTGACATTAAAATTAGAAAATCGAAAATTTTGACAAAAATGGCGTTTGAAAGGTGTACGGATAGAGAACAGTTAGCTATTCAGAGGACCTGACATAGCTTTTTTTTCCGTAGGCAAACCCAGAAAATGCTTCCCGTAATCTTTAAAAAACTAAAAACTTCCGAAAACACACAAACAGTATTATAAAATAACTACATTAACTAGAAAAAAAAATAACGTAGTTGAATCAAGACAATAATATTCATAAAGATTAATGGAAAACTGTTTTGTTAAGAAAATAATATTTACGTTTTTAACGAGCTGACGATAACGAACTTACAAACAAAAACTGGTACTTGGTATTTTAGAGATAATTTGAATATGTTTTTAAAACAACAAATAAAACTAGTACAAGAAGATACAATGCTTAAATCTAAATTAAAATAATCTCTCTTTAGAAGTTTCTTTTCTGAAAAAATTGCGAATAAATTCTTTTAAATCTAATTTATAACTCAATTCATGTTCAATAGCTCACATCCCTAACCTACTATAAGACGTTATGATTTTCTCATTATTTTTAATTTAAGAAAAACTCCTTCTTTTATGGACAATATTAGCAAAATTCTAAAAGCAATGTTCGAATTCGACCCTATTTTAAGGGAAGTATGTTATCTGTAATGTATTTAAGAATGTTACCTGGACCTTTTTTCTTTATTAAACAATTCTTCAAATAAAACAAACCACATTAAAATCATTTCATTTGTTTGAGAGGTACGATATCCTAAACAGATGGCAAGACACATATAATCTTTTTATATTTTTTCTGTGATTTGTTTCTGATAATTTAGGAATTTTTATTGCTGCTTTTTGAAAATAATAAATATTATGATAGATAAGAACCCGTTATTATATTACGCATTTAGCTTAACACATCAATCAATAACTCCCGAGACTAACCCAGAGATGGCGCTCGTAGTAAACCAGTAACCAGGTCTTTCTAGAGTACTAACCTTTGCTTGAAACGTGTCAAAATTTTAAGTCGATCGGACCAGAAACAGCTGAGTTATCGAGGTTGGAGTAAAGTCGTTTTGTAGTTTGTTTAAAAAATGGAAAAAACCGAGTTTCGTGTTCTGATAAAACATTGTTTTTTAATGGGTAAAAACACCGTGCAAGCGAAACAATGGATTGAAAAATGTTACCCGGACTCTTGTCCATCAAAAGCAACGATTTGTCGGTGGTTTACCGAGTTTAAACGTGGTCGTACCGACACAAATGACGCGGAACGCTCGGGTAGACCTGTGGAAGCCGTTACACCGGAAAATGTGAGTGAAGTGACAAAAATTATAATGAAAGATCGTAAAGTGAAGCTCCGTGAGATTGCTGAGATGACACAGATATCATATGGAAGTGTATTTACTATCCTTCATGAAAAATTGAGCATGAAAAAGGTTTTTTCCAAGTGGGTGCCGCGATTGCTTTCGATGGAACAAAAACAGCAACGAGTCGATGATTCAGAAAGCTGTTTATCGCTATTTACTCGCAGCAAAAAAAATTTCTTGCGAAAAAAAAAAGAAAAGAAAAGAAAAATTTTTTGGAAAAAAAAAAAAAAAAAGATTTGGAAAAGCGTTGGAACGATTGTATCACCCTAAAAGGTGATTAACAAAAGGTGTTATGTTGATGAATTAAAAAAAAAATTTGCAAAAAAAATGTTGTTTTCAATGTTAGTCTCGGGAGTTATTGATTGATGTGTTAAATATCTATGCCAGTTTTCACAATCACGATCACTTTAAGTTTCACAGATCGCAACAGTCGTAAAATAAAATGGTACATGTATTTATTATAAACTACAAACAATTATTTGCTTTTTAATTTTCATATTTAGCGGAATAGTTTCTCAAGTTCATGGAGCAGAGGTGCTCTGCGGAATATCGGTTAAGAAAGAATGATTTTTTTTAGTTTAGTTTTTATTAACGTCGCACTAGAAGTAACACGAGAGATATTGGCGACAGACTCCGTAATTTTGAACCACGGTCAAGTGACGAGGACGATACCTGAGCTAGCACACCCCTCTCCTAATTTCCACACCACGCCAACGGGAGGACTAGAACGATGATTTATGCTCTTCATAGAATTTCAGAAACATACTTCAACGTCTTTCAAAAGTTTCTTAGTAAGTTGTATTTTTATGTTAATATAAAAATTCTGCGGTATTTTATATCGGTATCGTTTTCAAATAAATGACAAAAAAAATTAAATTTATAATGCTCTAAAAGAAAAAAAACCTTATATAAAGATTGAAAATTAGTTTTAAAAGGGCTTTGTAAATCTGACTTGAAATCGTAGAATTTTGCTTCATAATGTTGTTGATTACATTTTATTGTATGACAACAATATACTCGTATATTCAAATAACTATTATATACTTAAAAATTATGGGGGGTAAAGTAGGTCTACCTCCACGTGGTGAATCCTGGTAACGTTCATACGGCAAAGTGGTCTACAACTCAGCCAGGTTTTCAAGGATTTTTGAAAACCTGGTATCGCCGCTCGGTCAGTCTGAGTGTATTGCAATGGAGTTGACGATTTTCTATGCATTCCCAACGTCCCACGTCGTGAGGCTGTTGCAAAATTTCGTCTTTTGGCGGGCCCTGACTGTCCAGGAGAACACCTCCATCTTATTAGGATTTTTACACATCCAAACTGTCCTCTTTGTGATTTGGCGGAGCCAATGAATCGGGCTCACCTCCATCGTTGCTCATCGCTCTATGGCGACACCGAGACGGCATTGTATCGGCGAGCAAAAGAGCTTTTAATAAGACTATGACTTCGGTCATTTTCATGCTATTTTTTACTTTTGTACATTTGTTCTTGTGAGTTAATGTGTGTTTTCATCTTTGCTGCTGTTCCTTCTGTATTGTCTTGCCATTGGAAATAAAAAAAAATTGTTTGAAGTACTTGACGAAAAGTTCAGGAAACAACGCATTATCACCATCTATGTCTAAGTAAGAAAGATGTTATTATGTTCAAGATGTTACTACGTTTTATTTTAATTTTGAGCTTAACTTCTGTTATGCAAATTATTTCTTTTTATAGTAAGGGCTTCATAAATGTACTATAGAGCTCAATAATAATTCGAATGTATCTTTGCTACAATTTGAAAATTTTGAATAAATGGCTTTTCAAACTAATAAGCGACTAAAGTAGTTTGTTCCAACATGAGGGGCGAACAAAAAAAAAAAAAGTTCGACTTTGAATTACAATCCAATTGAAAACATATTAGAATTATAATGCATTCAAGCTAAAAAAAAAACTCAAATTATACATATTAAACAACATAAAAATATTCTACGAGTTTGAAGAAATATATTTTTTAATGGAGAGAGAAACATATAATAAAAAAAGTGATAATTAGTACATTTTTTGGAAAAATATTTACAAATTTTTTCATCAAATTGATGGAATATGATTTTATTACTTGCCTTATATTAAAAGCAAATACAGTAAGATATTTTTTTCACTCTATCTTACATTTGACCGCAATACTTGTGCATTAAATCTTAAAGTATTATCAAATAATTTGAAAAGATATAATTACATTATGCTGATTAAATAGAATAAAGATTCGATTGCATTACAGATGTTCTGTTTTCAACGGATACAGGAAGCTAAATAAATAGCAAAAATGTATTCGAAAACTATCAAAAGCTACCCACTCTCTTTCTAACAAAAGGAATTATTTCTTCAGGGTCAATCTACCTTCTCATTCGCCCTTTAGCATGTCATAAAACAAAACTGTGCTTCGTGTCATTTTTGTTGAATCTGCTCTTCAGAGCATTTCTTGTGAATGCTTATAGTATTGGCTGTCCGGCTCCGCATTTATACCTATAAATACGACCTTTTAAAATATTGCACTATTCGGTTACATGAAGAATTTCCTTTTATCCCTAATGCACTGATTTTAACAATACTAATGATTGTAGAAGCAAACACTGAACATTGCAAAATTTTTGATTGATATATTGCCGAATTCAGCTGCCACCAATCACGCATTGTAATTTGTCCATTTTTCTTTTTGAAGCAATTAGCTGGGAAATGGTGAGTCGTGAACCAAGCCTGCATTCTGATGAGAGCAGCCACTTTTGAGGCGGCGCATCTCACAATTTACGTATAGAAATACCCAGAAGCCTGTCAATTCCTATTGCATTTGAACTGAAATAGACAGGCCTATTCCTATTACATTAGTCTGAGGCCTGCGGTGCATGTCTCGGAAACCTATCAATTCATTCCGTATTTGATTTTACTATTCATTTATTTTCTAGATTCAAGTTATCGAAATATATTTTTGTGAGAGATGGGGCTGTGCCCTGATTACGGTGGTTATACCGCTGCTAAATTTTGCCACCGTAGACAGTCGCCTTGGACTGGCGGAAAGTAAGAAATTCATTGTCAAAAGGGCTATGGAAGTATATCAATACAACCCGGCTGACTTACATTTCATAAGTTGTTTCGCTGACGTTTTATTCATATCTCGATGGTGGGAGAATCTGTCGTGGCTTAAGCATCCCGAAGAAAATTGGATTAGCCTGTTTCTGAAATTTAATTAAATGTTGAAGTTTCTATGAAAAAGGAGAATAACGACCTTAGTCATCTTAAATGCTTCCGAACATAAATGTGGTACTTGCATCGCATCTGGAATAAAATGACTTACATCTTGGATACTGCGTTTCTTTAAAAATTCCAGAAATACAAATTCTAGGAAGAATTATCTGTCGAGAAATAGAAGCTTCTGAGCAGACTCTTACTAGTTAAGTATGAATATTTTCAAGAATCTATATAGTCGAATTCGAAATCTTTTCGGGTTTTCATTGATGAAGAGTGTGATGTGATGTGATAAAGGACAAAAACTATTCGCAGAAAAGATACAGATAATTTTGTGTTCTATACTTCCGTTTTTTGATCATCACGTAGAGGAAAAATTAAATTTTGAACTACTTACACTGTCCTTAGAATCTAGAGTTCCAAGTTGCACAGATTGGTACTCGTGTTTTTGGATTTATCAGCGGATGCGTCGATCCACGCGCGCTGGCGTCACTCCTCAAACTTGCCAATTTCCTTATTCCAACCATCTTCGCCACAGCCGTTGCACTATGGACGCGTTCAGGTGTGTGTCAGATATTTGCCGGAAGGTCCAACCTGCACTTCTCAGTCCGATTACCATGCCAACCAACTCATCGTAAAATCGTGTCTGCTGGAACTACCTCTGTTGACGACGTCCTCGCAGTCTCCGATATTACACGCGTCCTCTGATATAAGAAAAAAATATTCCACGATCATTTCCCTGGCACGAAAACTGAACATTCTGCAAGTTCCTTCCCTTATATCTTCAACGTGCGGTGGAGAGCTGCACATTTCACAACTCTCGCCAATCCTTGGAGTTGTATTTTCTAAATCTAAACATCGAAATAAAAATTGACATTAGTCTCCGCGTTCAACTACCGGCTTAAAAAGGCGTAGGGAGTAATCAATGGTGTGCCCGAGACAAAAACACACCTTACATTCAACCGAGTTAAACATTTAAGGTAGCAAATCATTAAAATCAGCAAGCTCGATGTAACTGAAAATATGTGGAATGATTGCCCAAAATACATTAAAAATTAGGATTCATTTCTACTCAACTTGTGATATAAAATAATTCAACTTGCCGTTAACAGCATTAAATGAGAGGGTTGTAACCCTTTTTGCACTATATCCCATGAAACCAATCATTTGCATTAGTATTTTAACAATTATTTTTTAATAACTCATTAACCATCACTAACACTTTAAATTATCCATTAGCTTTTTTTAAAAAAAAAAAAAACCTCAATCATTGTACAAATCAAAAATTTTTCACGCTCCTTTGCAGATCAGCAACTATTTTAAAATTACTCATCTAAATAGTACTTTATCATTTCTCTTCGGTTCCAGAAAATTTGTTTGTGGCACTCATTTGAATGCAAATAGTAATTGCTCTTTACAGCAGTTATTTCTTTAAAAAATTAATCACTCTTGTATTATAAATTAAATCAATGTGTGATTCAATAAAACTGAAAATGGAATAAAAATACTAAAAAGGAAATGTAAAACTTCAACTTTTCATTGTTATAGAAATTTGAATTTAATCATAATTTACATGAAATTATGAAATATTGCATCAAGTGATTTTACATCATGAATTAAATCAAGCTAATAAAAATATTAATTTCATCTACCGCAACAAAGAAAATTCCGTTCTTTTTATGTCTAGTTGATATTTTTCTTAGAATAAGTCATTTTCAACTAGAACTGAACTATGAAGTAAATTTTACTGTTTTTTGCCATGAATATGAGTGGAGGTTATATTATGTAACAAAATTAAATTCAAAATTAATTTGCAAGAGAAAAGCTAAATTTTTAAGTGCCAAGGTAGCTTATAGCAAATTTTTTAAGAAACATTATGTATAAACAGTAATTTCTGAAGGTAATTGGTCATAATTCAATTTCAGGATGACTAACATTGGCTTTGTCTGTATATATATATATATATTTACTTTTGATTGATTGAGCATTAATTAATGTCATACTTAGAAGCAACACAAGAGTTATTAGCATCAGGCCTCGCAATTTTGAGCTTTGATCAAGTGATAAGGGCATCACCCAATCCAGCATTTCCCTCTCTAAAATTCAAGATGGCATGTTGACAGGAACCTTATCTTGTCATAACCTGTTCAAACTTTGAAATATAAGCTTTTATGATCAAGTTAGAACATACACAGAGGTTCACTGAAACGCTTCGTGAACTACTCAAGAAAGTTTTCAGAATAAAGCTGTCGGGTACCAATATTTCCTTTTGAAATGCAGACATACTGATGTCGCTTAAGACATTTAGAGCTATTTGTTGAAACACAAGTTCTTGGATTTTCAAAATTGATCAAGGTTTTCACCACATTTTCGATAGCATTGCCCAATGGACAGATAGTTACTTCAATGCCAACTAATCTTAGATCCAAAATACTTTCTTTGAACTCCCTCTTCAACACTCAGTAATTCTAGTGTTAGAAGTTAAGGGCCACTGCACTAGAGTTATGAGATGGTTATTGGAGACAAGCTATACAATTTTGAATCATGGTTGAGTGGTATCTGATCGGTACTCACTCTTAGTCCAAACATATGTGACTAAAAAGTTTCTAATAAAATATTATATTAAGAAATAAAAGCAAACACAAATTGATTTTAAAAAGAAATACTTCAGCAAATATTTATGTAACTTTAATATTGCAAGGAAATATACATTTTTAAAAATGTCAATCACAAAATGCTGCCATCAATTGTGAAAATATGACAAAAATATACATTTCAATTACATTATATACAAAAAGAAATATTAAGACTTCCATTAATGTAGTCACAACAATAAATGATATAAGGAACAAAATACAACATTTATATTTTTAGATCACTACCACATATAATATACATATATATATAGCCACTTTTATTAAAAGATTTACCAGTAGTGTACTGCAACAAGGAGCACCATAATTTCAGACTGAACCAGTTTTTTTTATACTTTATTTATATGTAAAATTAAACAATGAAATGGAACAAAATTGTATACATTTTACTCATTCAACTTTTAAATCCAATTGTCAGTATATATATAAAAAAAAAAACAGCTTCAATTTCTTACAAAACAGATTTATGAAAATAACCAAATATTTTATTTTTTCACCAGCAAAAAAGTGATAGTCAATCGGAAGGGAAGATAGAGAAGCTACAGCAATTCTTAAGCTAACCTTCTGTGACAACATTGGGTTGTCAAAATACAATTGCATTAATATAAAACTTACAATTTCATATGCAGGCAATATAACCAAATATTTTCTCAATAAAAATGTCTTGCAAATGGAACTTACTGAAGAAATTGCAACTTAATGAACATGTGGTTTAAATTCCTTATTCAGTCACTAAGTTCTCTAATGGTATAGAACAGCTAATTCATTAGAAAGATCTTGAGAAGTAACTATGATTAGAGAAAGTAAGGAGAATCTGATGCTTAAAGGCTCCCGTCTACCTGCCAATTTGATTTTGCGGAAGGAAAGTTAATCCTATGGAATTTCGACTTTAATTTTCACATCTTTACTATTTGAAAGCAATAAAGTGCATTTGAAAGAGCAAAAAATAATGAATGCTTCAGTGGAATTACTTTTTTCTTCAGATTTTTAAAAATCGGAAAACTCGCAAGCAAATCATCAAAATAAGAATAAAAGTATTTTTAAAAATTGGAGGAAAAAAGTAATTCCACTTTATTGCAATCAAATAGTAACGATGTGAGGATTAAAGTGAAAATTCAATAGGATTAACATTACTTCCATAAAATCAAAATGGCAGGCAGACAGGAGCTTTAAGCATCTTTTCATCAATTCTGTTCTTCAATGATGGCCTAATAAAAAGCTTCTACAAAAACCCGATAAAAAGTCCAACAAATGCATATTAGCATAATTATTACAGAACTGACAAAAGTTGAAGTTTTGTAATTAAAATAATTTAACATAAAGATAAATACAAATGGAACATACAATAATTGAATACACATATATACAAAATTCATTCCAGGAAAGAATTATTCAGTAGAAGCCCTATATCTCTGAATGAATCTAATGTATCACTTTCCAAATATCAAAGGCAGAGTTGAACAAAACTGTCAAAATGCTCTTATTCTCAACCTCTTGAAAAGAATTCTACATATTTGCAAATTACGCTATGCAAAAAAAAAAAAAAAAAATTAAAAAGAACAATTTTATCAAACAGAAATGCATAAATATATAATATACAAATAACTAAAAATTTGTTTAAATGCATACTCCAAGAACAATTTTTTAAAAATTTGGTTACTTGACTTAATTTTTTAAAAATATGTTTCAAACATCAATCAAAAAAATTTGATAAGTACAGTAACCAACACTGTAAGCTCAAAAGCCAACTTTTTAACAACAGCATAAATTATGTAACATCTTCAGAAACTTTTCTTAATTGACAAAGGTACTATACATTTGTATTTATATCATAAATTTTGCTTTTGTGCATATGCATTTGCCCATACAAACAAGTGATTAACATAAAAACATAATTTCATAATAAGCAAATAATACTTTCATGATAAATATGAATATAATAATCAACTCTGGATCAATGTTAGATTTGAACTCCTATAATAACAATAAGTTCTTTTTAAATAAAATTTTAAAACAAAAATGAACAAATGTGATAGTCACTGTCTACAATGGACAAAAAAAAAAAAAAAAAAAAAATATTTGACAGTATATTCACTTATTCCTAAAATAGGAAAAATTGAACACTTCTAGTACAAAAAATTTACATATTATTTTACATCATAATTATTTAATATACAGTATCCATCAAGAAACTAAACAATACTTTACAAAATGGCCATAATATAAACATATAATTTAATTGGAATTTCAAAATTATTTTACAATTTTACAAAAAAATATGCCACTCGAAATACCTAAATATTATGATTGACACTTGAGAAAAAATTCAGACACATAACTAAGGCTCATAAAATGATACATTTCAAATATTATGTATACATAAAAAAGTATATCTTATTCAGTTGAATTTTCAAAATTCAAGTCACTTTATGCATATTTACAATCTTGCTGATTAAATGTTAAGCAATGCTGCAATTTTTTATGAAATACTTCACATGAAATAGATGAAGTAAGATAC
Organism: Nephila pilipes; assembly: GCA_019974015.1. Taxonomy (NCBI): domain Eukaryota; kingdom Metazoa; phylum Arthropoda; class Arachnida; order Araneae; family Nephilidae; genus Nephila; species Nephila pilipes. The sequence continues at coordinate 56,419 of BMAW01099502.1, read as the reverse complement.
TTCATGAAAACATTCAGATACACAGAAATATTTATCAAAACACCAGTGTAATTTAAGGGAACAGAATACATTTTATTTTATCACAGTGTCTAAGTATCAGTGTATGTTTTGACAAACAGAATGGATAAATTAATGACTTAGAATCAAATCTTGAAAAGTCAATTAGATCCAACCTAAAGAACACTTGCAAAAAAAAAAAAAAATTAAGACCGAAATAAGCAGGAATAGAAAATTGCTATTTACACTTCAAGTAAAGAATAAAGACAAAACCCATTTACAGGTAATAAAAAATTGCTGATACTCAAGATGAATGGGAATAGACACATCTTAAAATCTAATTTCCATTTATCAGAAACCAAGGTCATCTGAACTGGTATTAATTTGCAGTATTCTTGAAAGAAAAGCTTCTAAATCTTTACTAGTACAAATAAAGTCCCGCATTTTGGAATGAAAGTATCTAACAATAGCACAAATTTTGATCTAGAATATTTTCAAATCACTGGACAAATTCATAAAAATTTACAGTTTAATATAATTGTGGAAATACACAGTACTATACTTCCAAAACATTCACTGTTATACATCAAGCTTAAATACATTTTACAAACAAAATTTTATATATATATATATATAAATTTATTTTTAAAAAAACCATTATTAGAGTTGAATGAACATTTGGCAAAAATAAAGTGGGAGAAGACAGGGAAAAAAAAAAAAAAAAAAATAAAATTATAAATAAAAAAATTAAAAAGTATGTACAAGGGGGGGGGAGAGAAATTACAAGTAAATGATGAACATATACATGACAATGGATTTCACGCTAATCTTCGATCATCACTACGTATTCTCTCTGAGCGACGCTTGTTATCTTTCGGTTTCCGGCAGTATTTGCAAACAAAAATATCAGGCACATTGTTTTGCCTGATTTTAGCACAGGACATGTGTATCCATGTACCACAAAGCGTGCATTCAATCATGGGACGGCCTCTGAATGGCTTCAAGCAGTAACAAGTTATGAGATTCCATGAATCATCTGGAAGAATAACAGTGAATATAGATACAAGTTAACTGATTCCTCCTTGAACAGTATAAGTACAAAATAATTATTAATTTTTTAAACTCCATGCTTCAAATGCATCTAAAAATTTCATGGTTATTATTGAAATCTTATTCAAGTTTACATAAAATATATTCATTTTGATTCTTAAAAAAAATGAAAAACATTACCTTGTTTGTTCCAAGTATTTAATATATACACTATTGAAATATTCCATTTCCATATTATAGCAATTTTAAAAGGTTTAAGTGTTTTGCAAAAAATATAATTTAAAAATGAATTTGTTCAAAAAGCATTAAGTTTATCCATCTTTTTCTATAGTATCAAACCAAAGAGGGACAGAAAAGAAGCAACCCTCAAACAAGTTACCTTTTCCTTCAGAAAAAGAAAGAAATTACAAGTCTATCCAAATAAAACAGGATTTGCACAATTATAACTCATAAGAATTTAGAAAATGAAGTAACCACTTGACAGAAACTCTTCCTCCAATTTTTTCTTCTTCTTTTGATGCATATTAGATTCTCTAGCATTTGTATTTAAATTTGTATACAGGATTTTTCAGTGTGTAAAATCCTTACAACTATTCCACCAACAATGAAAAGAAAGAAATCAAATCCATGATTTAATATCACCTTGTTTCACCATTATTTTAAACAAGAGTTTTATCAGCTAGTATCAGTAACTATTCACATTTGAATTTTCACCTTATATTTGAAAAAATAACAAATTATTCAATTCTTAGAAAATATATTAATTTTATAGTAAAAATTGATTCAGTATTTTAATTTTAACACTTTATCATACTAACTATTAGAAAAAATTCATCGTAAAATGAGCAAAATGTACTGAATTACAAGTTGAAAAGGTAAGTTATAACTTCCAATGTTTGGACTTTAAAAGTACTAAGTCCCCTGAAATTTTGGGATTTGCCTACTACAAAACAGACTGAAATAAAGTATTTTTAAAGGTATGGAATCCAGGAATTAAAAAAAGCAAAATGACATATTTTAAAACAGACAAGCAATATTTGTTTCCAAATGGCACTGTTAAGTAAGAGAATATTCATTATTCTGACAGAAAGGAGACTTACCTTTTCCCAAGTAATAAAAGGAAACACTAAAATGGATTCATCACTTTTTGAAACATCATACATCATTACTTATTTGATTTGGTTTTATTAACAATGCCCTAGAAACAAGGGCTGTTGACAATGCCTCTTGTAACACAGTCAAGTGATGAAGACAATATCCGAGCTGGCACCTCTATCTCCAAACTTCGACACCAGGCCAATGGAAGGAACTTTGAGCCTCAACAGATTTAATGTGCATTAGCCCCGGCTACATGGTGGGTCTTTAGCGGCATCAAGACTTGAACTTGCCACAAATCGAAGGCCGAGTCTACAACCATGACCACTAGGCTACCGTGGTCACTATGCCACCATTTAAGAATCATTTACTGATGAATTTTTATATGGTGTCACCATCACAATTTAGAGGACCTGTTCATTGTTCTTTTGAACATATTATGGGTTTTTAACCACTGAAAGACTGGCTGAAATTACACCAACTTTGAAGGTTGATGGATTTTCATACTTGTACACAATTTTTTTTATAAAAAAATTCAACTTAATTTTTTAAAATTTAATTATAAATTATTTCCTGTTATTATAACAAGGCAATATGAAATATACCTTTGTCTGTTTCAATCTTTCTATCTTCATTAGAGTATTTATCTTCAAAAGAATTGTCATGTAATGGTGAGAAGCTGTCACTTGTTCGATCTGAACCACTTGACGAATAAGTTTCATCATCCATATCCTATAATAAGTAAATAATATTAATGATTCATTTTAACAAATTAATTTAAATACATAACAGATATTAGCAATGTGTATCAGATATAAGCAGGTTCTGTATCACCACTTTTCACTATCTTGGTACTATAATGCAAAAGAAATCAAAAAAGTATAGTTATAAAATTCATGCATTTCACAAAAAGGACATAAAATTACCATGAAAAAATGTTATAATAATGTTACAATACACAGCTACAAATGTAGAACATTTCACCTAAAAATAAAAACCCATAATTAATAAGGAAAAAAAAAAAAAATAGTAAAGAATCTATAAGATTGAATTCACATGAAACTAGCTACTTTGTAAGACATTAAAATTTTCGATGAGCTTGCTTAGTCATACAAACAAAAACTCCAATGCTATGCAAAACCTTTTAATATATTTGATAGGGTCATGCATAAGTCTAAAAGTTTTTTTTTTTTATTTAAAGAAGTAAAAACAGCCATTCTAAAAAAAAAGAAATTATCTTTTTGAACTCTTGTAAAAAATATGTACAGGATTCATACTTCTTATAAAGAAAAAAAATATTTCAGTTCATGTTTATAAAAGATGAAAATGGATAAATCTAATGTAAGAATGATCATAAATTATGTCACTTAAGTTGATTTAAATGCTTAATATTTTTTTAATGAAAAATATTATCAAAAGATGCTTTAAATTAATGGTTTGAATTTTTAAACAAAACAAAAATCAATAACATTAACTTCAAATCAACCTCAAATTAGATATTTAGGTTGGTTAGAATTTACGGAACTGAATCCTTGTGGAATGTACTGTGCCTAACTCAAGGTGAAACTAAGACAATTGGATCATACTAAAAAAAAATTTAGAGCTGTGTGTGGTTTTGTAAATAAGAACATCAAAACTTGGAAAATGTAAATTTTAAAAAATTCACATTAAAAGATAAAAACCTACCTTGTTAAAACATCTTAACACAAAATATTTAAAATAGGGGAGGGGGAATGTTTCTTTGCATCTTCTATTGACTTTTTCTTCTTTACAAAATAACAAACAATGCTTCAATTTGAGCCCTTGACCAAAAGATGTTCAATCAAGTTGGATAAGATCTCTAAATACTGGCCTCATCTCAATAGCTAAAGGAAGATTTTTTTTTATCTTTATCAGCTCATTTTATGCAGCAACTACATACTATACAATCCTCAACATAGTTTATGTTATATAAAGATAGGAAATTCAGTTATATGAGCTGCTACATAGAATGTAAAGGATTATTGTCAGTTAAAACTTAAAGAAAAATGGATCATATATCCTTCTTTCATTTGAATAAGACTAGGTTTCTTCTTTTTGCCAACCTAAAAAATTTTTGAATCAAATTAATCTAAAAATCAGTACCACAACCTTGCACCCATTCCCTTTTGCATGCTATCAATAGTTTTTTAAAAAAATTTCCTATAAATACATAATCAGATGAGTGTTAAAAAATTTTCAACCATTCCAGCAACCAAATATTTTATGCATCAAACTTCATACGACTCCAAAATAACCACTGCTACTTCCACACCAATTCAATTACTAATTCCATCAAAATCTATCTAACTATATGACAAATGCATTTTTTCTTCTTACAAAAATAGCACTTCAACATCATTTCAATGCTCAGAATTGTCCCTCTGCCAATGCCTATGACATTTGCAAATGTTAATATGTGAGGAGTAACTTTCTGTTATGATCCACCAACAGCTATCATAAGATTATTACAAAAATTTGGTTGGGGAAAAAGGTAAATTCATAGTCATGCAAAACACACACATTCAGTATCTTTTCTCATTGCATAAACAAATCAAGCATTGACTACTTTCAGAATATACTTTCCAGATGCATTAAATTCATATTTTTCAAATTTCACTTTTCATGCACATACCACTATTACATATCTAGCACAATTTCTGGTCTAAAAAATTTTAGTTAATTCAGTTTATTATTATTGAATTAACCATTTGTATTCAAAAGAGCATTTTAAATAACTTTCATCAAGAAGGATAAATATTTAAAGGAATTGAACAAACTCAAATCAAGAGTCAAAAACAAGGACTTTGATCAAATAAACCCAGTTGCATGCAAGAAAATGTAAACAATAGTTGAAGATTTAAAAATTGCAATTAAAAAAAATTGAAATACAGGGTAAAAAGAACTAATTTTTTGAAAGAAGCTATACTAGTTTTCAAAAAATGAAGCATCAGAAATTAACAGCTACATTAACTTTTATTTTCAAAAATAGGAGTGTCTTACTTTTTAAGCTTCAATTTTTTAAAACTGACTTAGATCTAAACTGCTTATCAGACAAAAAATAATGCGTTGGAAGAAAATAAAAATTAGAGAAATCAATATTTTGAAAATTTGGGATAGCTGACTTCCTTTAATCATAGATCTTCTAGCCTCCAATTTTTAAAGTTTACAAATTTTATTTTAACTTAACAACACCTAAAGTTTTATATTCACATATCAATCATTTTTTCGATTAAAACATTTTTAAGACATTAGTTTCATTTGTAAAGACACCTGTAATACAGAAATTTCCACAATCAAAACAAAAATGTAAGTACATTTTTAATTCGGAAAGTTATCGCATATACTATAAATGCCTTTGCAATATTAATTTTCAAAACTACAACAAAAAAAAGTTGCCCAAAAGCTCGGAAGGTGTATGAATCCTGCATGTACACCAAAACATGAATACATTGTAGAAAAATATATATATGTATCAATAAAGGGGGTGGGAAGAAAAATAATTCAAGGTAAAATAAGTCGAGCAGGTCAATCATTACTTCCAATATAAAACATTACTCAATCCAAATAAAGCAGCAATGTTTTTATAAGGATGAAAAACATTAAATATAAAAATCAATACATTTTAAACCATTGTAATGTTCCATGTAAAAATGCAATAGTTCAAACCGTATCAGTCAAACGGATGAAACTACTGGAATTTTTCAAAGTAAAAAATAAAACACTTCTATGTATAATGGTTTCTGCAATACATTAAAAAAAGATGTTCACTTTCAATGACTATTACCATTATAGATCACAAACTAAGCACATAATTGCTGAAAAGTTATACACCGTTTAGATAGGTGATGTGAACAACTCTCTTCTCTTGACGGCCACTGTGTAAAGCTCTGTGGCTGTCAGCACTCCATGGTTGATCAGGAAGATCGCTGTTCAATGTAAAGAAATAATTAACATAGGGAAGTTTCAACAAAAGGAAACATGTTTTTTGCTAATCCATATCTTATTACAAAGACGGTATCACCACATATATATTCAACAGAGATCATAAAACTTTTTTGAAGGGAAGAAAAAGATTAAAAATTTTATTACATAAGCATAGAATATTTATATTTTTTAGCAGATATTCTTTAAAATCAAATTGTTAATTTTTGTCAAAAAAATTTTCATATAAAAAAATGCTTTTCACATCTGATAAAAATTATGCATAGCTAATATGCATCTTCACACTTTCAAATACTGGATAGTACTATTTCTCTATAAATTTAGATATTTATTTTAAATCAATAATTCTTTTTACAAAATACATTTTAAATTAAGTTGGTAAATTATTTGCATTTTGTATAATAATGTGAAGAAAATATACAACTTACTTACCTTTGGGTTTATATATCAGATAATTTTTACAAAAATTACATATTTTGAAAGAAATTTAAAAACCCAAATAAGAAAACTTATGCAAAAGTTTTATCAAACCTAAAAAATTAGATGTATTTTTAAAAGGATTATTACAGAAACAATTTCATGACTTCCAAAAAAATTCTTCCATCTCAAGTGGGAAAAATTTATCTCAAATTTCCTAAGGGTAGATGGAGTAAAAGAGAAAAAAGAATCACTTTGCCATTTAATTAAACTAATTTTAATAAATTTTCAACTTACATCCTCCTTATCCATTTTATAGTTTTCATACTTCAAAATATAGTCACAGAATAGCAATAATGAGTTTGGTGAATTTCCTCTTGATTGTTCACCCTAAAATGGATATGAGAATTATTGAGTCAAAATTGATATTTTATTAGCAATTTATTTTTAAAACATAAACACATATTCAAATTTCAAAATGTAATAGCTTATTTTACACAAAAGGCTTGAAAGCAGTGATTGCAGAGGAGACATACAATATGCTCTTCTTCAAAAGACAAATATACATCCTATTAAAAAGAACTCATTTCAACGAATAATAAGAAATTAGAAGTATTGTAAAAGTCTACTTTTAAGTAGGATATACCCATCTATATTTAATGAGTAATTAATAAGTGGATAAAAAATGCAAAACTCAATTTTTAGTCTTAATAGGTAACATGCACAACAAAATGTTTCTTGAATGAATCTTTGTGTCTTTCCTTACAATGCATCTATGGTACAAACAGCATTAATTTATTACACTAAAATAAATCCATAGAACACTATTAACATAGAAAAACATGGAATTTTTTAAAAATGAATTTAGGATAACAATATTTGAAACTTACTGCTCTCTGGTAACTCTTTGAGACAAAAAAAGAATTATTTTGCTTATTTTTACTTTGATACTCTAACATACTGTTTAAAAGTTACGAAGCCAATTCTCTGTTTTATGCTACATCGCATATTTCCTTTATAAAACACTAATTTTTTCATTTGATCATTTTTACAAGAATTTCCTTAGGAAAGATATCAAATTCTTCAAATATCCCATAAAACAGTCATTTGCATCTATGTAAACTATTTTTGTGCTATATTTACACCCAAATAGGAGAAATTTAACATGTCTATAAACATACGAAAAAGAAAATCAAGTGATAAAAAGAGATAAAAGTTAAGTAGCTCTCAAAATTTAAAGTACACTATGTTTTCTCAAAACTGTGAAGATATTAAATTAAAAAACTAAATAATTATGTAAATAAAACAGAATACACACATTTAAAATGTTAAGTTCAGCTGAAATAAATTTTTCATTTATATTGCAATTTAGATTTAACAATTTTCTCAGTCATAGAATGAAATTTAAAGTTACAAAACAAAGTACTTTTCAACAAAAAAAATTTTTTTTGTTTCATTTAAACTATAATAAAAATTTTATACAGTCATTTTACCTGAATACCAATGCAAAATTAGTTTTGAGCAAACTTTAAGAGATTATGAAAAATTCCAAAGAATTCAGATTTAAGAACAGTAACTTACAGAAATATTTTGGATGGCTCGTTTCCATACAAGTCTACACACCTAACAGCTATTTATGTAAATATTTCTAATTTTTAACAGATAGTATTAAAGTAGCTTTTAACAGGTTTTACAAATAACAAATTGTGTCCCCTCTTCAAATAGAACAAAAAATTTTGAGAAACAACTGTCATAAATATTAAAGCAGCACTCAAGCTGTATACACTTTGAAAGATTATACTAATGATTGATTGGTTATATTAATGTTACATCAGAAACATGGACTATTGGCGACGAACCTCATAATTTTGAACCTCAGTCAGGTGATGAGGACGACACCTGAGGAGGCACCTCCATTTCCCAACTTCCACACCAACAAGAGGACTTTCAGCATCAACAGATTTAACATGCATCGGCCCAGGCTACACGGTGGGTCTTTAGTGGCATCAAGGCTTGAATCCACGACTCAACAAAAACTGCTGGCCGGGAGTCTAAGACCATGACCACTAGGCTACAGAGACCATGAAAGATTATACAAAAGTAATAACTAAACATTATCCAGAATTTTTCTAATACATAGAAGGAATTCTACATGATCAGTTACGCTTCATGGTACAGGGAAGGGAGACTGACATCTACAACAAATTCAGCAATTTTTAATGTAGTTAACACACAATTGGTTTCCTTGTAAAAGGATGAATAAGCATAGTTAAATTATAAAATTTTCTCATTATTACCTTTACATGGAACTGATTTTCCCCATTGCAAGTTTCTTTAAATTCTATTTATATAAGTTTCCATATTATAAAGGTTTAAAAATAATATCCATTGTAAAACCTCTAATTCATATCGTGAACAAAAAATTTACTCGGGAAGCACAAAATTTTTACTCTAATTGATAAAATATTTTTCAATAAGAATTGTCTGTTACATAAATTTAGATGTTGAGATTATCATTGTACCGAATACTAAAAATAATATAACAGAACAAACTGACTGAAGAACCAAAAATATTCATCTACTTAAAATGCAGAATTCAAAACTAATCACATTCATTTTTTTTTAAAAAAAATTAAATTTTTAAAAAAGTTCACAAGATTAAATAAAATGCAAGTTTTTCCAACAATTTCTATTGAATCTACTATCCATGATTGCACAAGTAATTTATTAGTTTTATTTCATTTGACAATGGAAATTAATGGCTATTCCTGCTTTTTATATAGGCTAAATCTCAATTTTACAAAAATCATTAATTTTTTAAGAAGCAAGAGACATAAGATTAATAGGTTCAAGTCAAGTATCAGGTGCCCCTTAGCGATCTATGACTTTAAGGTGCAATAACGATTTAAATGTGATGATTTTTGTAATGGTAACTCTGATGCTCATGATTTTGATAAAAAAATTTGACATAGGTCACACATTCTCTATTTTTAATTGTTATTCGTTAATAACAGCACAAGATTTTTAAAAAATAGCAGACAACATTTTTAGAATAAGATATTTCTTTTTCAGCATTTTTTGTTCAATCACGAATCACTGTTCGTTTATTTATGAATTGTTGTTAACATTGTTTTAAAAAAGTAAATCGTAAATTACAACTTACTTCTTTATGATTTGGAAAGAAAAGGTAAAATGAATGTTTTACAGAAATATGGAAAAAAGCTTAATTGAGAAAAAGGTGGAATGTTCAGTCTGTGTAAGAATGGCATGCATTTGGTTGAAAAAAAGGAAACTCATGATGGACATTTTTCGGAATGCTGAAAGAGAGGTATGAATGCTCACTATAGCAGCCGATCTGCGAGAAAGAACTGTTCATTTGAAAAAAGTTGAGCAAACTTGAGATTTTGGTAACAACAAATATGTGGGTACAGGTCTACCAGGGAAGCATATTTCCCAAACACTAAACCACACAGCACACTTGGCAAGAAACAATACAGCCAAACAGTTTGGCGAGAAACCTTCGATTCACATATATCCTTATGTCGAGTTCTCTGGTGTAACATCTGATATCTGGGAATAAATCTATCTACCGTGGAAAAATATTCCATGCAACGATTTTAATGAATAAAACATTTTTTAAGAGAAAAAGTTATGAATGGATTTTGAATTAAATGAATTTGTAATATCAGAAACATGTTTTTGTTAGAAATAAATAATGTTGGTAATGATCAAAATAATGACAGTATATATATACCTGTTGAAATATTCAGAACGTTGAAAAAAGGATTCAAAACCTGATTCCAACAAAGATTCATCGTGTAGAATGAGTGTTGCTGCACGTTAAATGAAGTTACAGTAAATGTAAAAAAATATTTTTATGTTGGAATGCATTAGTTATTAATAGAAGTTTTATAAAGTTATCTTGGTACTACCATTATTTTGTAAGAATAAAGTTTATTTTTAGAATTATATATATATACTAGCTGATACCCACCCGCTTTGCTGGGAAGACGATAATATTATATTTTGGAAAATATATGTAAAATGTCAAGAACATTTTCAATTTTTAAACGATAATGATAATCTAAATTTAAAATTTTAGGAAATTGATTGTCTGTAATAATGATTATCCACAACTTTCAAATATATGAGAAAAATAAAAAAAAAAAAAGTAAAGTCACCCCATATATATATATAATATGGATAAAATTCCTTCCACCGTATACATGTTACCCATAGTATTGCCAAAGATGCAACCTTTTGTCCGAAGATTCATCATGTGCTTAGCTTTCAAATGAAATACCCTCGCAATGGCATCGAGTCTATCATAAGATTTAAATCCTTTCCTCAACACAGCTTTGATTTCTGACCATTTAGAATTTCAAGCGACTGCAATCCTTAAAAAAAAGTCGTGCAAGTCAACACGTCCAAATTTTCTTACGTATGTCATAACCTCTTGAGTTCGTTCATGCTCGTAGTGAGGTCCTCCAGTAAACGAAGATTGTCTTGCGTGTGCACTACTCTGTAAGAAGTCACCATTTTAGTATTTTTCAAAATCCCGCTCAGTTTTGGAACTAAACTACATTTTCACCAACCATGGGATTCCAAAATCATTTATTTCTATCGCTAAATATGCAAGTTTCCTATTTTCGACATGCACAAAATTTCACATGTAGAGCCTCTTTGACAAAATCTTGCCAATCCTCCATCAGCACTTTAATATAAAATTATTTGGTATTTTTCCATTTCGCACGCACATATCTCTCCAAGTAAACTTAATTGGTGACAATACACAGTATACATATAAAAAAAAAATTCCGTTTGGCGTCGGTCATATCATTTTTGGCGATAAAGTCACCAAAAATCACATAACTGATTCAAAAGAATAGATTAACAGATGAAAATTACATCTTGGATAAGACTTCTGTAAAATACGTTTTTAGTGAGCGTCTACATCGCAAAATGAGTAACTATACTAAATTTCAAGTCAATTGGTTGCATAGTCTTAGAGATCACGTGATGAGTCAGTCAGTAGTATTTCGCTTATATATATATAGATAGAATACATTTTTGGAAAACAAATAAAGCCATTAGCTACCTTCCATTCATTATCTTATTAAGAAGTTTGTGTTGTGATGGAAAAAAAAAAAAAGATGCAGGAATAATTTTATTAATTTGAGTAGGATAAAGCTTTGATATCCTATTTTTTCTGCACTTTGATCAAGAGGCTCCTTAAAGAAAATGGTAAGCTCAGAGAGTTCCGAAAGTGTAAAAGGTTGAATACACCTGTTACAGATAATTGTTTCACTCGAAATAAAAATTCAGTTAAGGTAATGATTTTAAAACTTTTGTTTTCAATATGAGAGAAATCCAAAAAAAAATCTTGTAAAAAAAGTAAATGAAAAGTGTATGTATATATATATATATATATTAATAGAAATACAAAATTTGTTTCCCCCCCCCTTAGTTTTTATTAATTTCGCTCTAAAAGCAACACGATAACTATAGAAATATAAAATATATATTACAATCTGTGTCTTTTAGTTAGAAAAATCAAACTCTTAATAAAAGCAAGCGCCTCGATATAAATTTTCTTTCTTATTGGTGCAATTAGAACTGGATGTAATATTATCATCAGAATTCTAATAATTAATTCCGTTAATACAACCACATACTGACAATACAGCAATTTGTTCTGACCGAGTATCAGCTTTTTAGCCACCTAAGTGGCTATTGTTTTAGTTGGGTCAATTTTGGCGAATCAGGTGACTTTTCATGTACAAAATCACTTTTCAATTTTTAATCGTTTGCTTCAATTTTAATTACATTTATCTTAAATATATTTAATTTAATAGTTAAATTAAATATATTTAATAATTTCCTTAAATTTTTTCCTTTTTTTTTTAATAATTAAATCCTTTAATTTTAATTTTATGTAGCTGATATAAAATTCAATTTAATAATTAACAGTTTCCTATAATTTTAATTACATGTAACTGATATAATAACAGTTCAATTGAAAAGTCCCCAGCCTGACACATAGATGGCGCTAATAGAATTAAATCCATATGTTTTTTAGTTAGCCCTCAAAAGATGAGTGTATAAATTTGACAGCTATCGGATCATTAGTTTGTGAATTAAGCAACTTTTGTTACTGTGAAAAAAATGGATAAAAAGGAATTTCGTGTGTTGATAAAATATTGCTTTTTGAAGGGAAAAAACACAGTTGAAGCAAAAATTTGGCTTGATGCCGAGTTTCGGGACACTGCCCCAGGAAAATCAACCATCAAGGATTGGTATGCTAAGCTTAGACGTGGTGAAATGAGCACCGAAGACGGTGAACACCCAAAAGAGGTTGTTACCGACGAAAACATTAAAAAAATCCGCAAAATGATTTTGAATGACCGTAAATTGAAATTGAATGAAATAGCAGACACTCTAAAGATATCAACTGAACGTGTACATCATATCATTCACGAATATTTGGGTATGAGAAAGCTCTGTACAAAGTGGGTGCCGTGCGAGCTCACTTTTGACCAAAAACAACGACGAGTTGATGATTCGGAGCAGTGTTTGAAGAGGATCAAGCGTAATAAACCCGAGTTTTTGCGTCGATATGTGACAATGGATGAAACATCATTTTACTCAGAAGTCCAATTGACAGTCATCCGAGTGGACTGCACACGACGAACCCGCTCCAAAGCGTGGGAAAACGCAACAGTCGGCTGGCAAGGTTGTGGCGTCTGTATTTTGGGATGCGCATGGAATAATTTTCATTGACTACCTTGAAAAAGGAAGGACCCTCAACAGCGACTATTACATAGCGTTATTGGACCGTTTGAAGGACGAAATCGCCAAAAAACGGCCGCATTTGAAGAAAAAGAAAGTGCTGCTTCACCAAGACAATGCACCGTGTCACAAATCAGTGAAAACAATGGCAAAAATTCATGAATTGGGCTTCAAATTGCTTCCTCATCCACCGTATTCTCCAGATCTGGCCTCCAGCGACTATTTCCTGCTCTCAGATTTCAAAAGAATGCTCCCTGGGAAGAAATTTTCGTCGAATGAAGAGGTGATTGCCGAAACAGAGGCCTATTTTGAAGCAAAGGTCAAATCGTACTACAAAAATGGTATCGAAAAGTTGGAGGGTCGCTATAATCAGCGTATCACCCTTGAAGGGAATTATGATGAATAAAAAAAACTAATTTTGCCAAAAAAAATGTGTTTTACTATGGTAGGCCGGGGACTTTTCAATTGACCTGTTATTCAATTTAATAATTTATTTTTTGCTTTCATTTTAATTACATTTATCTTAAATATATTCAATTTAATAATTTACTGGTTCCTTTAATTTTAATATCGGGAAAGTTTACTATTGCCCGTTTCACGATATTTCATCATTTACTTTAATTCTAATATTTAATTGAGTAATTTAATAATAATTACAAAAAAAAAAGCGCACTTTGGGTGGCAAAATCTGTTCTTTGCACAAAACTTTATATAAAGTTTTGTGCAATGAACAGATTTTGTGTATACTGATTAATTATATAAAATAAATTTTAATACTCTTTAAAAATTCTCTATATTTTATTATAATAAAATTTATTTCCTCAATGTCAATCTCTAAAAGTAGATATCACTAGCATTGTCGATCTTTTATAAATCAAGTGATACGATTTTGAAAAAAAAATGAAATAGTAGAAAGATTTTTTGAAATTAAAAGGCATGAAAAAAGGAGTAAAAAAAGTTATTAAAAGGAAAGAATGCCTATTTTTGAAGCAATGAAAAAGCCAGTTTCTTCCTGGTTTTGGATAGCTTTCAAACACTTAAACAACACGGAAGGGCAATTTAGCCTCACGATGGACAGAAATCAGTTGATTTGCTTTATGAGGGCGAGGGACCCCTCCCTAATAGAAAAGCTCACAAGAAACTGTGTAAAAGAACGACAGAGATTCAATTACTCTTGTTTTCTCTAGTTTTGAATGGGGGAGGGAAGAATCAAGGGCGAGACAGTTACAACACTACTTGCTTCTTACAGCCTGTCTAGAGGAAATATTTATTACTCTGTGACGTCATTTTCAAACTTCATGATAGTTGCCAAAACATAAATATAAGAAAATGGAAGAAATTAGAGCAAAATTGAAAAAATTAAAAACATCTAAGAAGTTTCCAATTTGATATCAAGCGAAATAATGAAAATTAAGAAAAATAAAGTTTGTAATTTCTCTTTTATACGAGAACTATTTACTTCTGCTTTATATGACCAGTATTGTATGAGTACTTCGTCCACACTAAGTAACGCCCCCTCCCAGTAGCTTTCATCGATTCTTACTTTTGGAATCACTTGAAGGGAGCCTTAATATTGTTTATTAGTAAAGCCAAAATAACCAATTTTGAGACTCATCTTTTGGACCCAAATGTAACCGAAACAATCGTTAATTGTTAGTTTTAAAATTTCCTTCTAAAAAGCAATTAATTAAAACACCCATGGGAACATGAATTATTCTAATTGTTGCCAGTATGAAGGAAATTAACAGTGATTATTAAATTAACTGCTATTAGTTAAAATAATGACTTAAAATTTTAATAGGGAAATTTTTTAAAACATTACAATAATCTACATGAAATGAAATATTTTCAAATATATTCAGATAATTAAAACAATTGTTTAACTGAATAATCAAACATATAAAGCCATCTCAATTTGGTCTTTTAAAAATACCTCTGCAAGGTTCTCTATTTTCTCATGGAAAGAAAAATAAAATCTTTATATGAAATTATTAATCCATTATATTCAAGCTTAATTCAAATGATTAATAATACTAATTTTGTCTAGGTAAAATGAGAATATTAAAGATATCCTCTAAACCAGAATAAAAGAATTAAGTCAATAAATTTTTGCTCTTAAGATACAAAAACTTCTGTATTAAATTCAATTAATATAATCAAAATTTCAAAAATTATTTTTCATAATTTTTAAAGAGTTACTTAGCCCTTAGACAATATAATATACAACCTAACAAATAAATTATTAAATATACAAATAAAAATAAGCCCATTTTGTATTTAAAATAATTTCTTCATAAGAAATTGAATACAACATCTTAACTTAATATTCCTTTATCCAGTTTAAATTTGAGTCAAAATTTATATTCTACATCAAGTGATGTCTTGTTGGATCATATTTTAAGGGGGCTTGACAACATGAATTTTTATCTACAAATCAAATAGCATCATAATTGTAGAATGCCTATTAGAAATAAACAGTTTTAATGGTTTGTATCATAAGCTTGTTTTATATAACAGATTATCAAGAACCTTACAACAAATATTTTATTTTCTTTTTAAACATTCTACAGAATTTATAAAATAAGGAATTATATACTTCATAATAATTTACAATTATTATAAAACAAAAACTGAGTGTAATAGTAATGAAATTACAGCAACTTGGTTTCAAAAAGATGGATTGGTCATTTATTAATGTTGCATTCAGAAGCAACAGTAGGGCTAATGCAAAAGAATGAAAAATTAAATTCAAAATTACAAGACTCTGTTAATCTATCTGCACGTCTATAATTTTCATATTTTCATTTCAATTTTTCCATGCAAATTTTGGTTAATGATACGGTAATTATTCATTGGTTTCAGTGAAGTATCGGATGCCCCTTAGCAATTTGCAACTTTTCAGAATGATGATTTAAATGTGAATATTTAAGTCATGGTAATCCTTCATCCCCCAATTTAAGTTACAGTAACACTACTCTGGTGATCTCTTTTCCAAGTTGGCATATTTTCCTGTAAGTTGCCAATGGGCACACAATACTTCACTTTCACCAATTCATTTTATAACTATTTCATAAAAACTAGCCTGTTTTAAAAAACACAGTTTTAAATAAGATCAATAATACCTACAATCCATTTATGTAGTTTACTAATCATCCATTATCACAAGCACATTTTTAAAAATATATCTCCATTAAATTTCCCATTAAAGATAAGACTTCAAAACAATTAAGCAGAAACAAAAATATTTTTTTGTGCAGAATGAACAAACAGCTTCCCAAGTCAGGATGAAATACTGGTACAGTTCAATGATTAAAACTATTCTGATTTCATTAACACATTTCATTTTTTTTTATAACTTTTTTTTGCATTAATATATCAACATCCATGATCACAAGTCACATGATTGATAATTATTCCTATTAATTTAAAAATTCATAATAGTACAAAAAACTTGTGATAATTTAGGATAACTTTAGGATAATTTTTATGAAGGCATGAACCATTTAAAAAAATAGCTTTTAAAATAATCCTGAAATAGTTTAAGAAGTACAATTATCTCAATAAACAATAGTAGGATAAAGTTTGTAGGATAGAAAGTCTACTAATTTTATATCAAACATTCATCTAACTGATAAATTCATATTAAAATCTCTATTTATATATATATATATATAACTGAATAATACTTACATGTCTATTTCCCCATTTCCTTTTAACACCTAAAAAGATTAAAAAATCAGTTATTTAAAAAATAAATGCATGTAATTTTCAAATATAAGCAATAATCACAATTATAAGAATAAATAAAATTACATTTACCAAAATCAAATTAAAGTTAAAGCATTTTACATTTCTCATTGCTTCAATATATAACACAATTCAACCTTTAAATTAAATTACATATATAACGAATTATATACAGGAATAAATTGAAATCTAGAATTAAAAAAACAAAAATTAAAAATCGCAGTTTTCGAAATTTAACGGCAAAATATGAAAATGGCTTATCTATAGTTTTTTAACATCTCACAAATAATTACTAATTATATTCCCCCTCTTCAAACTGTAAATCACTAAATAATAGTTTTTCCATTTCAAATAATTCCAATAGTTAAAAAGTACGATGGATAGATATTAGAATCATTGCAGCAACACAAGGGATACGGACATATCAAAACATGTACAGCATCAGTTAACATTTTTATCACCGCAACGCCTAAAAAGTTTCGTTTACTTAAACAGCTATAGTAAATATATAATATATGAAACATTAAAGAATTTATTTTACAACATTGAGTAAATCTCGTATATTAAAAAAGTTGCAACGAAAAAAACTGATTCTTATTTTATTTAAGCATCCGTTACAGGCATAATGTTTTAAGTTCCATTTTATTTACAGTTTCTCTTCATAGATTCAAAATAAAAAGTTCATAGTTAAAATAACGTTTATTTCAATACGCTTCTTCGAGTGCAGAATAATCATATTACTATGGATGGATACGATTTGAAAATTCAATCCTAAAAAACAACTTCGAAATAAAGAAATTTTTAGTTACTTTCAAAAGCTTATTGAAGAAACATTCATATATATTAAATAAATGTTTCATATTATCTTCAGTAGTCTGCTAGGATGAAAACAAGACATAGCGTCCTAGTCAAAATGGCAGCGAACGGGACAAGGAAATTTATCTGGGCTACTAATATTAGATCCAAGTATTATAAAAGCTCTCTAGGCATTACACAATTGCCCAAATTTATCGTAACATGAAAAAGCAAAATGATGATTCGGCAAAACAATAATTATGATTTAAAAAAAAAATCAGTAAATAGCAATTTCAGAAGCAATATATCAAAATCAAAAAAAATTAAGAACTCAAACATTAAATTAACTGACAACAAAATTACGAGAATAATAATGACAAACAATTCCATACTCTACAAAATATAATCATACCTTTATAATAATCTTCCATAGGTATACGACGTTTTGAGTGAAACATAAAACAATATTTAAAAAATCTGTTATATTTTAAAACGAATATTTTTCGGAAAGAAGAACGTAGAAAATAAGTTTCAAATATAAAAAAAAATGAATTATCGAAAATTAAATATCAATTATTTTATAGACAAATAAACTTTAGTAGATCTCTCTCTTTCTCCCTCACTCTCACAAACTTCAAAGAGCTGACAACCGTTCACAACGGAGACAAACTGACGAATGAAATTCAAGAACACACAGCTGAAAGCCAGATTTGATAACCCTTATTCTTACGATCGCTATTTTAATGCCTTCCCGTTAAACATTTATTACCATACAAAAAAATTACACATCACGAGAAAAACTAATAAAAGTCTAACTTTACGAAATATCTTTTCTCCATACAAATAAGATGCTGTAAATTATTAATGAATGAACATTTAAATAGTTTCTCTCAAAATTTCGGACCTCTAAACTTCACTGTAACTTTATCACCACGTATGCACAACAATCAAATGATTAGCGAGCACCAATCATTGCGACACTTCACTCAATCTGATTTATATATATATATATATATATTCAAGAAATTTGTTAAAAGATTAACCAAGCATATTAAAATATGTATTAAACGTACTTGAATTATCATGAAATAGAAAAAGAAAGAAAAGTGAAGATAAGGATGTATGAGATATATACAGGATGAGATTTTTTTTACAACTACTAAATTAGATGGCAAACTCACTGGCGCTCGTTTGCTGCTTCTGCTCAGTATTTATGAAAAGTTTAAAAGAACAATCAGAGAATTATTTAAAGTTAAATACGCTGTTATGATTGAGTTATTAGGTTGGGGGGAGTAAAACTGCAGGACTGCTTGCAGCAATTGCTGCAACCATTTCCGCTTCCATTGCAACCATTCCTGATCGTTGGGCTTCCATTAAAATATCGTCTTGAAACTTGATTCAATTAGTTGATTTCATAGTTCTGGGGAGGGAGAGTATTATTAAAAGTAGATCAATAATTATTGGGTTATGGTCACTGCTAAGTTCATTGAATGATTCGATATTTTCGAGTGCTATATTTTATGCAAACGCTATATCGAGGACTGAGTTTATTGGGTTATTAGTTGCAAAATGAGTAGGAGCAATGAGTGCCATTATTTCTATGCAATTGTTTATTGCCCATTTCTGTTGGACGGTCCCACATTCCAACAAGGGTGTTTTGCTTTAAAGTCCCCAAAGAGAATGGCTTTGTTGTTGTTTAAGAAAAGGGTGTCTAGCTCCATGGTATTAATGGCACCGAGTGGAGGTCGGTAGATGCTGGTATCATAATAATAGTACAATTGTCGTTTAAGCACAAATTGATGGGCCGGGGCCCCCTCATCCGTGCATTAGTCTATCGTTCCTGTGGCATGTATAATTAACTATTTTAATTCTGTCAGAAGGTCTAAGGTGAGTTTCCTGGATCACGATAATATCAGAATCATGCTCAGCAACCGAGTTTTTAAGATCGTTGAGTCTTCCCCTTAACTCCTTTAGCGTTCTAGCTAAAGATTCTTTGACTATTGTTTACTTTACCCATTATTGTTTACTAGCATTTGGTTTTGAAGTATTTTGAACATATTGCCCATCTGTTCCATTATTTGGGACATCTGGAGCCAAATGGTGGGTTGATTTGAGGGATTTGGGTTGGCTGTAAGCTTTTGGTGGTATTATTTTGGTTTGCTAGAATTTTTTTCCTTTCCTCCCAAACGTTCTTGAGAGGTTAACCTTTTGAGGACGGGCAGTTGCATTCGCGACCAAAAGGAACAGTACCTTAAAGGACGCGGTTGGTCGTGAAATCAACCAAGGAGTTCCTTACCCTCTTAACAGCTTTCAGAACTCGGTAGAGCTCGTTAATATCGATCTCTTTACCACCCCTTTTTGTATTCGGAGGGTTTAGTGATAGACCGCTTTTATACACTTACTAGCTGATACCCGCCCGCTTCGCTGGGCAGACGATAATATTATATTTTGGAACCTATACGTAAGATATCAAGAAAGTTTTCGATTTTTAAACGATAATTATAATCTGAATTTAAAATTTTAAGAAATTGATTGTCTGTAATAATGGTTATCCACGACTTTCAAATATATAAGAAAAGTATTTAATAGTTAATAGTTTATCAATAAAAATGTAATTTAGTCAGTAAATCTGTCGTTAAACAGAATTCTGCATCACCCATGAGGTACTGTGTAGTGCGATGCGTTCCCATTATTCTACATGGCGGGTCCCCAGTAGGCCTAAACCATGTAAAAATTGACAACATAAAAATATAAATACATTTTTATACATTTTATTTTATTTTTTAAACCTATTGAATCAATTTTTTTTGTGTATTACATTTCTATTGTCTTTATTTTGTGCGCATGGCAATTTTTGAGGATGAAAACTACATTTTTATTCTTTATTATATAATTTATTAATCTTAATTATTACATTTATTATTATTTTATCTTATTCTAATTTTAGAAATAGTTAAATATAAGAAAAATATGAAATAATATGCCTACATTTCCAAAACTTCTCTGTAGACAACATTCTTCGTTCGTTTTTCTGGTTGAAGGATGATTAGATTTTCACTCATTTTATAAATCGACACCAGCTAATTTTAAACTCTGCCCTTGGGCTTTATTAATAGTCATCGCAAAGCAAACTCTAACTGGAAATTGCAAACGCTTAAATTCAAAATGATAATCTGATGGAATTAGTGGTATTCTAGAAATGAATACATTTTCACCCTCATACTTTCCTGTAAAAATAGTCGCTTCTATAACGTTTTTTCTTAGAGTTTTCAAATTGAAAACTCTAAGAAAAAACTGGTGCCGTTACATAATTTAGGAGTATTTAAATTACGCGAGAACATTATTGGTGTACCAGTCTTTAGATAAAGAATATGAGGCGGTATGCCTGGTGGATTGAGTGTGTGCAGAAACTCCACAGGATAATGGACAGTAACTTCTATATCTATGACTGTATCTATAGACTCATACTTTATCTGTTCAGTTGTCAGTTTCTCTAGGATAAAATCGTTAATTTTATCAGTTGATTCATTTGTTGGAGTCAAAATTGCTCTTTCTTTCAACCACGATAAGCTATCTAGTGTGCCATATTCAATATTTCCGTATATTCTATCAGTCAAAGTAATCAAATCTCCCACAGTATCTCATAGGTTATTCGGAATAGTTATTTTTCCTTCTTGCTCTGTAATATTTCCGTTACCTATGTCAATTAATAGTTAGAAAATTCTTTCGCGCTCAAGTCGTTTTGAAGAGAGATCCTCATATTAACTTTCAAGGATAAGACTTTTATATGAGGCCATAAAATTGAAGATTTCAAACCGGCTTGAATTTCATCTGCGAGTGTCCCTCGTGGTACGACAGGTAAAGTTTGTCTAAAGTCACCAGCTAAAAGAACAGTAAAACCACCCATTAGTCGATTACTTCCTCTGATGTCTTGTAGTATCCGGTTGAGAGCTTCAATTCCTTTCTTGTGGGTCATAGTACATTCGTCCCATACTATATCCCATTCATACTATATATTCGTCCCATACTGAGTACGTGCGCCATGTCACTTTGTTTGTCATAGAGTTCGTTCATGCATGTAGCGAGGTCCTCCAGTAAACGGCAACACAACCATTTTACCTATTTCTGAAGACTGTGTATCTTTTTTTGCCATAGCGTCTTTTAAATGGACATATTCCTCACTCCTAAAAATTTTCTGATTGTTACGAATCCATTCAAGCCTTTCAGTTTCTATTTTTGCATACATGTCGACCAAAAACTGATTAAACAGTTGACGAAAGGGCAATAGATAATTGATTTCACCAACACGCTCCATCAACCTATAGCTGAAGAACTCAGAAGCAGAGACAGTCTTATTGATAGGAGCCTTAGTATTGCTATCAAGTTTGAAATATTTATACAATGACCGCGTCTTCCTTCCCCACGAAAAAACATCAAAGGGTACTGAAGAGCATCGTAAGCTCGGTTTCACTAATTCGTACCAATTTACTGTATCTGCTGTTTAGAATGATATCTCTTTTTTCGAAATCCTGACCCACAATAAGGACAGGTACTTCTTTATTTTGAGGAGCATTGAAACGACCTTTGTGTTCTCCAGATGGTTTTTTATCGGCATTAAGTATAACCTTGAACTCCTTTTGGTCTTTAGGAACTGAATCAACAGAAGCTTTGAAATCGCGAATATACCTGCTATGTTCATGTAGCGCCTTTTGTAATTGGCTAACTAATTCTGGCTTAACACCTGGGAAAATACCACAACAAATGTTTCGTTCACGTTCATCATCACAGAGAAAGTATAGCTGAAGAAAAGAAGGTTGTTGAGGAGGCTCAGCCAAAAGGCTACTTATCCTGTGGTATACCTGCCCCTGGACTTTAAATGTTGGCATAAAATTTCCTCCTACAATTTTTTTGCTCCAAATGACGTCATCTGAAAACATTCATTATACTTACGAATTGTAGAAAGAAAATGTTCTGAAAGTTGATCCTAATGGTTAAGAAGACTATTCAAAGGTTCAGGGTAGGATCTAGTAGCAGGAATTTGGACTTGATCACCGCTGTTACACATTCCTGGAGGTTCTTCTATCAATTTTAAAGCATGGCACCACAAACAGGGCAAACGTTTTCCGATACTGACAATTTTATCATTTGAATAGTCAATATCTATTTTATAATTAAAACCAGACAAATTTTTGGAAGTCCATGGCGCTAATTTAACTTTTGATCTTTTTTCATTGTATTTAATTACAGCTGCCTGATTCATATGGGGGTTATTAGAAAAGTATTTTCTTACAGCTACAGGATGACTTTGAGTATATTTTGTAGCAGCTTGTCTAACTTGTTTATATCTAATTGAATTTGAGAATCTTTTTCTTCTTTTTTTACCTTTATTTAGTTGAAGAGATATTACATCATTAATAATTGATTCACTTGAACTTAAAAAATCAATGTTAGATATTGATTGAGTCTTTGAAACTAACACAGACACATTTTCTTGAGGCTGAAACACAAAAGATGACACATTTTCTTCATTTTGTTTCACATTATCATCACCAGAATTAACTTTACTTATATTTGTTAATCCAACTATTTCAACATAAACATCAAAATGACCCCTATTACAGTTTCCCGTAAAACGTAATCTTTTTTCCCCCTGAATTGCTTCACCAACAGAAGCTATAAGGCAGCCACCTTGATACACTTCAAACTGATAGGGAAATAGCTCTGCCGCCGCCATAATTTCGCAAATAGATCCTTACGTGTTTGGTTTACACATTTCGGTAAAATATAAATCGCTAATATTATAAGGGGCGCCAGATAGCATTTGAGGGTAGCATTTAAACCGATCCCAGTTGTCAAACACGTGAGAAACAATAATATTTCTCATTTTATACGCCATCGATATGTCACCGAACACCAGCAAAGACAGAGACGAAAATAAACATGCTTCGTCGCCAAGAATTTTAAAAACTTTGAAAGGAGTAGGTATTCCATCGATCCAAATATATTCAACATCCATTATTAAGAACTATAACTGAAAAGTAAATATGAAAAATCAATTTGTATTAACCTACAATGAAATACTTCTCTAGTTAAAAATATAACCGAAATTTACTTTTTTAAATCAAATTATTTTAAAATTCAACAAAAAATACTAACAAAAAAAATGAAGCATAATAAAAATTTTTAGCAAAAAGTCACCCGTATTACGTGATCCTTTTTGCAAAAGGATAACTCTTACGGTAGCAGCATATCTGGAACTGCAATTGAATAGACAGAATAGCTCTTAAAAATCATAGCATTAAAAATAATTCTGTAATTTGAAAACAATAAAATATCCAACCATTTTAAAAAATGAAAAACATTTTTTATTTCCTAGAAAACAAAAGCTAAAAATTGCCAAAATACAGAAACAAAACTTTTGCATGATATTTACATTAGGTTACAATTAATGCGTACATCAAAATAAATATTTTGATAGCTACTTATTTTTTTTATTAATGACATGAATAACATACCGTTATTATTCATTTGTTAAAAGCCAACTTCAATATCTTCGTTAGATTGCGTTTAGATTTACAAATGTAGTTAGTTTATCAATCATTATTAATAATAAAATACTTTTCTCATAAATTTAAAACTTACGTCTAGGTTCCACAACAATAAAAATTATCGTTTGCTCAGCAAAACCGAAATCAGCTGGGGTTACCATAGTATAGCTTTTTAAAATTCACAATGCAAGGTCATTGAAATGCTTCGACTTGGCGGTGGAGGATATTTGGTGATATTTCGCAAAAAAGAGCCTCTTCTCCAAAATCTTGCCAATCATCCATCAGCGCTTCAATATTAAATTATTAGATATTTTTCCATTTCGCACGCGCAAATCTTGCAAGTAAACTTAATTGGTAGCGATACATAGTATACATTTAAAAAAATATATTCCGTTTGGCGTTGGTCATGTAATTTTTGGCGATAAAGTCGCCAAAATGACATAACCGATGGGTAAGAAAAGATTAACCGATGATAACTACATTTTGGTTAAGAATTCCATAAAATCCATTCTTAGTGAGCGTCTACATTGCAAAATGAGTAACTGTACCAAATTTCAAGTCAATCGGTTGTATAGTCTTAGAGATATCGTGATGAGTCAGTCAGTGGTATTTCGCTTATATATATATAGATCAAATAAACCCTTCCCCCCCTTTTTGTCCCAGTCTGAATAAGCAAAACGAATCATTCCTTATATCGTCATTTTTACGAGCGTTGTTTCTCTCTCTTTAAATTATTCTAAATTTATTTTGTATTAAATCGGATTTTAAAATACCATAACGTAAAAGAGATTCAAAAACTCTTAATTGATTTGGAAAACGAAATTTTTCATGATTCTGATTCTGATTGCGAATTAGAAAATGAAGATCAGGATTTGGATCAATCTTTTCTTTTGAACCCTATTTCTGAAGATGTTTTTTCACACGAATCGGATGAAATTGTCTTGGACAACCCTCAATCGACTCATAAAGCAAAAATTTTGCAATGTAACAGATTGAATAAGTTGAAAGGAGCCGCTAAACAGTGTGTCGTGGAAAGTGATTTCTTAAAGATATTTTCAAAAATTCTATTGTGAAAAAAATTACGGTCGAGACAAATATATTTGCAGATCGTACGTTACAAACTGCAACGCCGTCGAGTTCAAAAAAGCATAACCCAAGTTGAGTTGAAACAAATGAAGTGGAAATGCTTAAATTCCTCGCTTTTATAGAAAAAGACAATGTGAAAGAATATTGGTCAACGGATCCAGTATTGGAGACACTCTTTTTAGAACTGTAATGCTGAGGGACAGATTTTTAAGTTTACTTCGTATTCTATGAAAGAAAATTAAAATAATATGCTGGAACAATGAAAGTTTGAACATATATTTTAAAAGTTCTAAATTTAAAATAAGGATATATAATTTTTTTTTACATACTGCCATTTTAGGGAACTGTTTTCCCATGAGTTTGCATGAATAAGTAATTCAAAAATGGTAGAAATATGTTTTTTAAATAACATTCAACTCATCCTTGTTCGATAATTTCTTTTCGTTATAGCGGTGGGAAATAAATTTTTTATCAAAAGTTTTAATTGCAAACGCAAAACACTATAACCACACACACAAGGGGAAAAAAAGAATATTTTGAATTATACTGTAATAACAGTACTCGAAAAGGAAAATATTTTTTTTTGTATTAAAATTAAAACATGTACTGAATAAAGTGAGTGTAAGAAAATATAATACACACATACATACTATACTCCGGTGACTGAATGCTGAATTTATTTGAATTCTTAAAAATTAATTTAAAAAAAAAAACTTGTAAAACATGTATTTCCCTTATTTCCATTCCTTTATGAAATGCTTGAAATTATTTTTTATTGATGTTCAATTCATTAATATACAAATGTAAAAACTTGTGGAGATAAATTGGAAAAAAAATAGAACAAAATCTAGCAATACCTACATTTTTTCCCTGTTTCTCTCGTCAAAAATCTTTAAAAAACAAGTTTTTATAAGTTGAATTGAATTTTTAAACTCAAGAAAAGTACAATATTATACATACAATTCGTAGTAAGAGAAAAATTTGTGTGCATTTTTGTCGATTATTTTAATTCTAAAATTCTGCCTAGTGAATTGTATTTCTTGACTTTATCATAACTAGAGAAGGTCTTTGAAATAAAACATTCTACTTCTTTTTTAAGAGAAAAATTTTGAAAAATAAAAACAATATATTGTCATACTTGGTTGTTAGAAAACTTCTGTGGAAAAACTCGCATTTTCTTTTTTTCCTCCTTTATAACATTAGATAGTTGAAGCTCATACGACAGATAAAGCGTCAATAAATCTTTAGTATCCAACCATTCTAAGCCTGTCTATCTGGATCTTTAAATCTTTGAATGCACAATGAAGTGCTTAAATATTAGCTCTCCGAAAGTGCCGAGGGCTATCTTAAACCTTGTAGATCAAAGGGAAACGAGATAATTGGTTTCAGGGGCACTATTCTTTCGCAAATGTCGTATTCATTCTCGACTTCCGTATGTTTATAATTCATTCCCGATTTTATTGACGTTACATGTGTCGGCAATTCCTTTCTTACAAAGTCGCCGTGGATCACCGGCTTATACATCTAATAAACCTCAAGTTTTTAAATATATGTTTGAGGCAAAAAAAAAATTTGAAAGCGTTTTTGACTAAGCTCTTGCAAGAAAAGCTTTTCTAATTTAATTAAAAGCTGTCTTTGGTCAACAATGAATCGAGTAAAACGTTTCGGCAATAATTTTCATTAAAAATGTAGCAGCTAAAGAGATTGATTTTGATAAAGCCATAAAAAATTTCAGAATTCAAAGCTAACATAGCTCTAAAACAATTTTTTGCTTTGTTCGATACTGAAAAGATAAAAACATTTTTTGAAATATCCAACATGGGAGAAATTGTTTTTACTTTTTCTTTAATCTTAAATATTTTGTTTCCAGGTCACTATACCTATTTATTTTATTAAATAAGTGATGGTCTTTTTTATGGAAATCATTATAATAAGGGGACCTTACGAAGGTTTCCTCTCCAATCCCAAATAGTTTTAGCTTCTCCTCTAACAGTATTGTGGAGGTTGGCGTCGGTATATTGTCAAGAACCACGCTCATTTAAGGAGGAAAAATGTTTATTTACATATGAAAAATTAAAGAAAAAGACGGACACGCATTTCTGCGTGCTTACACCTCGAGATCTAACCATCTAATCTCAGTTGAAGGTGGTGCTGCTGTAGCGCAGCGGGACAATTCCCACAATCGGCCATCCGACAATATCACCTGACCCCAGGTGAGCCAGTAAAAGTACAATTAAAATAATAATATATATGCATACAATATTAACAAAATAATAACACAATTGAAAATTAAAGAACATACTCACTTAAAAGTTGATTAATCTATGGTTGAATATTAACAATTAGGAAAATTCAAAAACTTTAAGCTAATTCACAATATCTGAAAAATTGAAAAGAAAAATTAATACACTAGAAAAACACAAAATAATGAAAAAAAAAAAAAATGAAATTCACTCTGTTATAATACAAAAAAAGATAATAAGAGGGGGAAAATGTCTTTTCAAAGTTCGAATGAAAATGTCATTTCATTAGTTCATCAGGTAATAGCATCATTAGTCCAATGCTTGAGATATTCAGCACACGTACTAGTTTTCGCTGGACCTTCAAAAAAACCACTCTTTTGAACATCGTAAGTGTCGTTCGGTTTGATTTTCGTTATCTTGTATGGACCTAAATATTTGGGTTTTAGTTTGAGTCCTGGTCCAATTTGAGTCAAGATCATGAAGCTTGAAAATAGTTGCTGGTTTTCGCCGGAGATTGTAATTTCTTCTACTTTCATCTTGAACTTTCAGGGTTTGTTGTTTAGCTTTTTTCCTTAACTCGTCACGGTTGTTGACAAAATTAGCTTGGATTTCTTCATTAAGTAAATTTGTGATATTGAGATCTTCTGGCGACTTCATTTTAGTACCAAACAGTAATTCGAAGGGAGTTGTTTGAATGCTTCGTTGAAATGTTGAATTTATAACTCTTTGGACTTCTTTGACGTGCCTAAACCATTTTTCTGGATTGTCTACGGAAAGTTTAGATATAACTGTTTCGATTGTAGAATTTAAACGTTCTACTTGTCCATTTGCTCTAGGTAATCCGGTGGTGATTGGGAAATGTTCAATATTTTCGGTACTGCAATAATCTTGAAACTGTTTAGAAGTGAATGCGGTACCACGATCAGAAATAATTCGAGATGGATTGCCAAATATGTATTTTTGATTTTCTAACTTTGCAATAACTTCTGCAGCATCTGTTGACTTCGTTGGGTAAAGCCATACAAATTTTGTGAAGGAGTCAATGACGGCAAAAATATGTTTATAATTCTTATTTGTAGTAGGAAATGGGCCTAAATGATCAACATGATATGTGTGTAGAGGAATGGATTCTTTTTCGATAAGATTTAGTAGACCATCTTGTTTGCCACGTTTGCGATTAACCAAAATACATGGAACACAATTTTGAATTAAACAGTCTATTTTTTTCTTTAACTTTAGGGATATAGAATTGATGCTTGAGTGCTTCTTCTGTTCTTTTAGAAGCATAGTGTCCACGCTCGTGAGAGCTGCGTATAATGTCATTCTGCATATTTTGAGGGACAACGAGTAGTTCTTCACCATCTACAAACTTGTAGAGTATATCGGATTTCAGAAGGTAATCTTTGTACGGTTTAATTTTTAAAAGTTCTCTGATAGTTTGGATTTCAGTGTCTTGTTCTTGAGCCGTTTTGATTTTTGCTACGAAACTGTCTTGTACGACCATAACTGGGTATCTACTTAGTGCGTCTACATGATTCATTTTGAAACCAGAGCGATGTTCTATTTCATAATCAAAATCTTGTAGTTGCAATGCCCATCGCGCTATTCGAGTACACAAATCTTTTTTCTTTAGAGTCATTGCGAACGCGTAGCAGTCAGTAACTATTTTGAAATGTTTGCCTAATAAGTAAACTCTAAACTTTTTTAATGCTTGGACAATAGCTAAAACTTCAAGTTCATAACTGCTATATTTTGTTTCGGCGTCTGTCATTTTCTTACTCATAATATATATTGGGTGGAGCGCATTATCTGACATTGATTTTTGGAGTAAAATACATCCATAACCATGAATACTAGCATCACAATGAATTTCGGTATCAGCGTTCTGATTGTAAATGTTTAGAACAGGTGGAGAGGATAAACATTGTTTGAGACAATTGAATGCTTGTATTTCTCTATCAGCAAATTTAAATTCACGATTTTTCTTCAGAAGTTCTGTTAGAGGATGTGCAATGATGGAGAAATTTAAAATGAATTTCCGAAAATATCCAGCAAGACCAAGAAAAGATTGTAAGTCCTTTTGGCATTTCGGTTCAGGGAAATTAATAACAGCTTTGATTTTTTGTGGTGACGGGTACAATTTACCATTTTTGATAACATGACCAAGAAATTCTATTTGTTTACTTAAAAATTTGCATTTATGAAAATTTATGTCTAAGCCGTAAGAGGAGGCGAGTGAAAACACTGTTGATTCATTTTGAACTGAGGTTTCATCGACCTCCAGTGCTTTGAATTTATTGGTCAATTCTATTGGTGGTTGTTTAATTGCATAAGTATTTATTTTACTTTTTTTCCTCTGTGATTTTTGCGGGCAGTTTGACACTCTTTTTATTTTATTTATTTTAATAGTGGAGTTATTATGGTTTTCAGCAGTTGCTGACATTTTGCTTTCTAATGTGGCCAGTGTTTCTTTTAACAAATGTAATTCAACATCTTTATGGTTTAAGTGCTGCTAGAGCTCTCGATAGCTTATTTCCTTTAACTTTTTGGAGCATTTGAGGGAAAATCCTAAGATCAAAGCTCTTTTGTTTAAATAATCTATATTAGTTAGGTTATAATCACTTATATCCCATATTAAATTTCCAAATTTTTCGCTTAAGTTTAAACATTCATCATAGGTGGTTTTGTTAACTATAGCATTATTTACTTCACAGACATTGAACTCACTAATGCGAGATAATATAGCACTTACCTCTGTTTCCGAGGAGTTCATTTCACCATCAGAGTAAATTTTTTAATAAGTGTAAGTTAATTTCACGTAACATTTAAAAAAATTAATTTAATTTAATGTTACAGTTAAATTAATTTTGATAATTTTAAAGTTTTTTTTATTATTAAGACGATGAGTTTAAAGAAATAGGAAAGGAAGAAGAAAGACAGATAGCGAAGTTTTTATGTATACTATTTAATTACATACGCTTTAACATAAACTCGGCTTAATTTATGGAGGGGGGTAAGAACTGCTCTTGAGAATAAAGTGGTTGAGGAGGTTGGAGGAAGAAGAGGGAGCAGTGAGTGATGGGGGTTGGATTACAGATGAGTTGGGATAAATCGAAAGTGTTTCAGATGCTTATGGTTATGGGGGAATAAGGTGAAAGTAATTATTGCAAGTTTGATATGGTGATGGGTGGGTTCCGCTATTATGTGCAAATAAAAGCTGGGCTTTAATTAGGGGAATAGTATGATTAATAAGTTTAAAAAAGAAGCTTCAGGATAGATGGTTGATGTGGCTATTGATTTTACAGATTTTAAGATCCTTGTGAATGACAGAATTTCTAACATACTATGGCGGGGTATAGTGTTTTAAGTTAAGATTTAATCCACGCCATAAAAATAGAAATGAGACATAAGGTTAGCACATTAATTATATATTTTGAATTTAAAATTACATTAAAGGTCATTACAAAAACAACATAAATAAAATAAGCAAGGAAAAAGCTCGTGCTCCTTACTCCGAGCCAGTCAGAGAGAAAGTGTGTATTCTTTTCAGGAGTAGAACGGATTATTTCATGTTTGATCATATCAGTTCACTTCTCTCTGCTGCAAGCTGATTCATGTTAAGAGGTATTTAAGTAGTTGTCCAGGTACCCACAGTACTCTCCTCTGAGTACCAAAGGTACGGAAGTCTGATAGAGTTTGGTACCAGAGAGAAAGTGCTTGGATTCACATACAGTTTATCAAAAGTCCCAAAAACTTTGGATTGAATCTTACCTTTCTACCAAATAGAGTCGTGGTAGGTACGGGCACATCGGAATCAAGTCTAGGAGCTCGCACAACTGAACTGCTATTTTTCTGTTCATGGAAAGGTTCTTTTGTCGAATTGGTGTCGTTCAGCAGGAAAGCTGGTTTAAGCTGATCAATGCTTATCATAGTTGTCTTGTCATTCTTCTTATTGGTAAAATGCTTGTAAGTCCAACTCAGAATCTCAAACGGTCCTTGATAATGTACTGTCAATGATGGCTTTAATCCATCAACTCTGAAAAAGACATGAGAGTGGGTGTTGAGGGCTGCATGCACAAAACATGAGGTAGATGGATGACAGGAAATAGGAGTCAACTTAAGAGTCCAGAATGTTTCTCTCAGTCTTAAGAGACACTCAGTGGGATTAGTTGGATCGCTACTAGGTGATTCAAAAAATTCTCTTGGAAACACAATGGTTTTTCAATCACCATTTCAGCACAAATGGATTGAGGTCCTTCTTGATACATGTTCACCCGGAGTAGGATCACTGGTAATGACTCTATCCATTTGGTATGGAGGCATCGAAGAACTTGTTTGAGGGAACGATGAAGCCACTCTACCATACTATTCAAAAAAGGGTGGTATGGAGTAGTTCTGATACGTTGTATTCCTGAAGAAAAGAGGAGACTGGAACTGGCGTCCTTGATCTGTGGTTCGAGTACAAGGTACTTCAAAGCAGGATACTAAGTTAATGATGAAGCTTTTTGCCACGGTTTCTGCAGTTATATCACTGAGAGGAATGTCATCCAGCCATCGGGTGTTGCGATCGATGCATGTCAACAGGTAGGTAAAGCCATCAGATGGTGAAAGTGGTCTAACCAGATCAACATGGACGTATTGAAATCTTTCTGGAGTTGAAGCGAAAGGTTGTATGGGACTTACAGTATGCCTCTGGACTTTGGATCGTTGGCATGCTATTCAGTATTGTGCCCATTTAGTAATGTCTTTCAGCATGGATGGCGAAATAAAGCGGTCTTGGATGAGATGCTTTGCGGCATGAATACCTGGATGGGGGAGATTGTGGGGATAGCAAAATACTTCAAAGCGAAGTTTCTCTGTTACATAAGGCTGTACTTTTTCTCTACTGTCTTCTCACAATATTTCAAAAGCATGTCCCATTTTTAAAGGTTTTAAATTAATAGAGCAGTCATTGGAAGATATTAAAGTTTTAAGTTCCTTTTCATCAGTTTGACTATTGGTTAAATGCTGAAGATCATTGGTTGAAAGATTAATTGCATTAATTCTTGAAAGAGCGTCTGCCACAGAGTTATCAGATCCTGAAACATGTCTGATATCAGTGCCAAACTGCGATATGAAATCGAGATGCCTGAGTTGGCGGGGCGAACACGAGTCGGAGATCTTAATAAACGCAAAAGTTAAGGGGTGATGGTCTGTAAATATTACGAAATTATGTCCTTACAGCTGATGCTGAAAGCGTTTTATTGCTAAGTATGTAGCAAGAAGATCCCTGTCATATATGCTGTATTTTGCTTTTGTTGCATTTAGTTTACGAGAAAATAATGCGATAGGTTTAGGACCATTTGCCATCAAGCAATTTAATGCAGCCCAACTGCGGCGTGGAGGTATCGATAAGTAAAGTGAGTTGTAGGCCAGGGTAGATAAACTAGTGTTGCAATATTAGCCAATGAGGATTTGAATCGCAGAAATGCAATCTCTGCTTCTTCGTTCCAAAAAACGGGGCGTTTATCATTTTTTTTACAATTAGTTAGCAACTTGTTAAGAGGTGCCTACGCTTCGGCTTCATGGGGGTAAAAAAAGTCTATAAAATTTAAAATGGCCAAAAAACGTCTGAGTTGTGAAATAGTATCTGGCTTAGGAAAATTTGCATTGGCCTCTACTTTATCGGGAAGTGGTTTAACATCTTCAGCAGTTATGAGATAACCCGGAAATTTTAAAGATGTTTTGCCTAAAATACATTTATAGGGGTTTAATTTGAGACCGTAATTTCTTAAACGAGAAACAAATTGATGTAGAGGGTCAAGGCGTTTATCCTCGGAGGAGGATGCTATGAGCAAGTCATCAAAATATGGGGAGTAAAATTCTAAATTAGATAAGACTTGGTGCTTGTGCCTTTGAAATATTTGACCAGCATTTCGAAGTCCAAAAAGGCATAGCAGTATATTCAAAAAGACCAAATGGGAAGGAATATCAGGGGGGGATATATTGATATTTGATGATATGTTCGGGTCAAATTCAAAGTAGAGAATATAGTTTTTCCATACAGATTTTGAGTGTAGGCCTGAATGTGAAGAACTTGATAGAGATCGGGCACAGTAACTGAATTAAGTCGACGGTAATCACCACAGGGGCGATACTCTTCTTTGGATTTTGTAACAACATATTGTATTTTATAACAATTGGATTTTGTAAAATATAACTCTTTGACGGGCGAATTGTATTTTGTGACATAAGATATTCGAATTCTTTCTTAATAGCTTTTAAAATTTTGGGCGTGAGGCGACGAGATTTTGAAAATACAGGTGGGCCATTAGTTTCGATATGATGATAATCTTGATTAGAAAGATCAACATTTATCGGTTGTGAAGGGTTAATTAATTCGGGATTCTGTTTTACAACTGCATCATATTTAGTATTGCCGACTAATATTGCTAGGTTAGATGCTACAGGATTAATTTTTGGAAGCTGGCCCTTCGAAGAAAGTTTAGTATTGGCGTCGATAACTCTATGATGTTTAGCATCAACAAGAAAATTAAAATGTTTCAGAAAACCACCCAAATGATTGGTTGGCGTACCCGCGACCTCGAAAGACCAGGTAAATTACGCTGCAAATTCTAAATCAAGCAAAATTCGTTTTGTGCCATAATAATGTCTGTATTTTGTGCCATTCACAGCATACAAAAGTTAACTCATTATAGTTTCTAGCATGTGGCGGAGATTCCTGAATGAACATCTGTTCTGTATCAATCGTTATACCGGCCGAAAACGCGGTTAATGATGCAATCGCTATCTCTAGTTTTCCGAATGAAGGAGCATGGAGTAGCATACTTTACTTTGTTACCAAAATTTGTATGATAAAACAATGTCCATTGTGGGGTTTTGGTTCCTTTAAAAGATTTTGCGAGTTACTGTGATTGCTGGACATGTTTTGAATTCGTATTGGGCTATGGAGCCTGTATGAAACTAGTTAATTGGTCATTTGCTGGCAAGTTGAACAATTTGTTGCTCTAAATGCGCAGTGTTATGATTAGATGTTGCTGCAAATGGAATTCACCGGGGAAAGTTTGTATCACACTCTTTATCAGCAACAGTGGCAAACTGATCTAAGTTCTCGTTGAGAGCAACAAAATTGTTTGCGTTCCATTCGGCAAACGTCCGAATCCACAGCAAATTTTAAAAGTGGATATTGACACTGGTGAGTGAACGCATGCGAGTAAGAAGTTGTGATGGTCGCTGGTCCCCTAATTCTAAGCCCTGAAGAAGAGTTCGAATTTTAGAAGCCACACTTTCTGGAGTGCACTTTTAATTAAACGCTTCTTCAAAACTTCGTACCTTCCGTTTTCAGGTGGTTTTAGGACTAAATCGCTAACGGAATTTTAATATGTCTGGACCCAATAGTGAGAAAGCTCATAATTAAATTTAGTGGTATAGAGGGAGATTTTCACAGTCAAACTGTGCTTATATTCTCACAAATCGTAGCGTAGATTATGCTTCCAAAAGGGGTGGTGGTTTGACTGTCACGCGCGGGCACTTGATCCATTATCGCTTGTTTCCATTAGGCATAGTAATGAGTGAGTAAAAGTAAAATCTCTATTTAAGTAAATATATTTTATGTTATAGTGGAAACAAAACAGTTCGACAGTGAATGCTTGAAAATGAAAATATTTAACAAGATAACAATTAAACATTCTATTTTTATATTATGCAAAAAATATTTTATGTGATTTGCTCAAGATGGTGTTGGAAAAAAAAGAGTCTGCGTGTTAAACGTGAGTGCAAATTGAAAGCAATTTAAAAAAACACATACATACATAAAATTGAAAGATAAGAATACTTAATTCGAGATAAAACCAACGTTTTAAAAACAACTTTTTTATATAGTAAAGTTTATTAAGAAAATTATTGAAATATTAGTTAAAACTGGTCGCAAATATCTAAATATTGCATTATTAGGGCAAGTAAGAATGGTTCCCTGAA
Organism: Nephila pilipes; assembly: GCA_019974015.1. Lineage (NCBI taxonomy): Eukaryota > Metazoa > Arthropoda > Arachnida > Araneae > Nephilidae > Nephila > Nephila pilipes. The sequence goes on along the minus strand of BMAW01099502.1, from coordinate 20,712 downwards.
ATTCAGAGCTCTAGCTTGATGGGAAGTTGGTTTAAAATTAACGGTCGAAAATTTGATGACACACAATAACACACCCACACACCAAGTGAAATTCAGAAAACGTTTTAAACATACCGATTTTCCACAACAGTCTCAAACATCTGGAAAAAATCTTCGAAAATTAATTGTGGAATGAATTAATGGTAAAGTAAATATTTAAAAATTTAAGATTTCAGAATAATTTTCTTAAAAAGATAACCGACGTTGAAGGACTGAAATTTCACGTTCTATTCAATACGCGATATCACCAATTATTGCGTGGTGTAGTGATTTGGGTTAAAATTTTAATCCATATCATAAAAATAGAAATGAGACTTTAAAGAAGTACATTAATCTTTGACTTTGAATTTGAAATTACATTAAAGGTCATTACAGAAACAACTTACCTAAAATAAGCAAGGAAAAGTTTCTAGCTCTTTTCTCAGTGATAGTCAGAGAGAAAGTGCGGATTCTTTTCTGAGAAGAGAATGGGTTTTTTCACAGCTAGATCGTATCAGTTCACTTCTCTCTACTGCAAGCTGATTCCAGTAAAGGGAGAATTTAAGTAGGTGTGGAGGTAGCCACAATACCAAGGAGAGTTAGTTATTATTCTTAGTAATTTTTTTTCCAGTTTTTTGGATTTTTAATACTGTTGAGTTGCTTGGCTCCACACGGAGAAGCGTATAATAGACGGTCTGATTATTTGTTCTTGTAGAGCAGAATTCTTATTGGGAGGGTAAGTACTGAGTGTTTACCCATTATGGATGCAGTTATATTTTTATCAACACGAATTGTATGTAGTTTTCTAAAATTTTATTTGGGGCAGGATAACTTAAGATGTTTGAATCTCAGAGTCCGATGAGATATTGAAAGTCGAGAAATCTAATAGGTGGTTAGGTGGGACATGCCTTTGGTTAAAAAAAAACAATAGCTTTAATTTTGTTAGTGTTTGCAGCAATCCACAAAGGTCATTCCATTTTTTCAATTTTAAATGTGATTGTAATTTTGATGACCCGGCGGGAGTTTTATCTTGAGTGTGGATTGTTGCATCGTCCTCGAAGAGGACAAAGGATATTGTAAGACCTGAGGTCATATGTAGCAGAGAATAAATTAGGAGGAGAAAATGACCTTGAGGGCAATCGACCCGAATATTGCAAATACATATAGTTCAAGTTGTCAAGTCTAGCTTAAAAAAGTTCTTGTTTTTTGAGGTATCATTGAACAGTCATGATAATAAAAGTAAGGGGGAAGCTAAGATTAATGTTTGTAACAAAACTCATTGTGCCACAGATGCTGTCGAAGGCTTTTGTATGTCCAGGAAAATACCTTCTACTGATTTGCTTACAATTGAAACCTTTCAGTTATAGTATTCCCAACCCTCGAAGAAGTGATGAACGGTGCTATAGAAGGGATGTAACTGATTGGAGAATCAGTAGAATATTATTAAAGATGGCATAATTGAGTAATCCATTTAGGAGGACCTGTTCGATATTTTTTTAGATTGAATATTAAGAAGACTGATAGGGCGGCAATTAGAGGGCAAGGCATGGTTCTGGCCAGGATGGGGGGAAAGAATAACAGTATATGTTTCATTTTGTGGAAAGTGCAAAATGTGAGTGCATTTATTGAAGGTTTTAGTTAAATTGGTGAGAGCGTTGGGAAGGGAGAGAAGAATTTGAAAGCTTGGTTGTGAATACTCATCTTCTACAGAAGCTTTTTATTTTGTTTAATTTTTTGATGATATTAGCTATTCAAGAGGGAAAGTGAATGTGGTATTAAAATTCAATTTTATAATTAGTGTCTAGGTAGTTTTGGAATATTTCCTCCGTGGATTCAATATGTCATCATGTGGAAATGTATTCAACTGGAAAGAGGATTCAAGGTTATGGGCAAGATTAGCTTTTTCACAGAAAAAACAAGGCACTTTTACAATTAGTGGAGGGAGCTAAAATCTTTTTTTTTTTGTAATTTTAATTTTGTAATGTAAATCTTTTTTTTTTTTTGTAATTGATGTTAAAAAGTAAATTCTTTAATGCATTTTGTCTTGTAATTTCCATTTTTTTTTGATTTCAAAAAATGCGAATTTCATTTTGTGGATTTGATTTTAAGGCTATTAATGATGGGTTTGAGGGGTAGATATCTGGTATTTTGCCTTTGTTTTCTTTGTGGAGTATTTTTCCTTAATTAAGTCTCGATATGGGAGGAGGAGAAACTGAGATGGGGGGAGTTTTAATTGCTTTAGTAAACTGGCTGCATTAATAGCTTTTGATAGAAGTTGTAAAAAAGTGATAGAGGTTATTTAGTTCACTAATGTCATAAAACACCTCTAAAGGAGATGTGAAAGTGCTAGGATTCGGTGGAGGATAGAATCAGGATTATTGAATGAATGAAAGAAATTTTAAGAAAAAAATTATTTTTTAGCTAGTATTTTTTTCTCTTTGCAATTTTCAAATTAATTTACCAATAAATATAAAATTGTTATTTTCGGATTGACGAAATTGAAAACGTTGAATGAAAATACTAGAAGGTTTGAAATCCATATATTTATCAAATAGATTTGAAAGAACCTTCACGTACCAACATTCTTCACAAACAATAAATTAATGTGGAAATTTTACAGTTATGCAAGAAAAGAAAAGCAATATCCACCAGAAATATTATTACAGTAATTTAGTCATCAGTCAATCTCTTCCCATATTGCAAAAAACAATTAAACTAAAAAAAAAAAGCATTACAAAAATAATTACGAAAATGTGTTCATAACAAATATGATCGGGACAAAAAAAACAAAAGTATTTCAATAAAGGCAAAGATTGTGACATGATTTTGGAAGCCTAACATTAAAGAAATACCAGGATCAATGATAAAGGCAAGATTAGAATGATAACCCTTACAATATTCAAGAGAATAATACAGTGTATACTAATTTGAACATTATACAAAAAACTTAGTAACCAAGTAATAATATTATAGAAATTCAAAGGTATATCAGAGAATCCACACAAAAATTTTAACCAACGAAACAACAATCACTGAATTTCTCCCCTGTTATATCTTACCTCCAAACCTAATTAAGCACCACAGTACTAATTAACTCTATTCAAGGAGTTTTGTTATTCCCTCCATTCGTCCCTGCTCAAAAACAAGAGCAAACTCAAATCCACAGATTCCACACCTCTTTTCATTCTATCTTTCTTCTTTCACAAACACACATACAGAATATCTTTAAATAAAGTGATTTTAAAAAAAAATTATTTTCAAATTTAATATTTAAAAGATTAATTATTAAAATTAATTACTATGCCTTCAGCACATTATAAGATCCTTATTGAAATTTGTTCCTTTTGCATAGCATAAAGAAATGTAACTGAACAAAGCCCTGCCTAGCTGGTACTTGAGACTACTGGGGTAATTGTTGGGATTAAAGTAGAATGAGGCTTGTCTACAGAGCCGGATTAGCCACTAAACAAAGTAAGCAACTGCTTAGGGCTGACTTTTCAGAGGACCACCAAATCACAGACCAAAAAATGAAAGGTAACTCATGAGACTATCAGAAAGAAAAAATTCTGACAAGTTCCAGTATACGGATGGCTAACCTTTTTGCTTCCCTGAGCCGCTTTAAAAGAAGATGGGTAGCTTAAGGTCATTCAAAATAAATCTGACTCGAAGACACAAACGATAGCTGATGAGTAGAAGAAAAACACAAAATAAATAGTTAACATTTTTAATTAATTTAAAATTTCTGAATCATTTACTAATTATATTTATATATAACACATGGATCAATACGTCCCGAGACTAACATTGAAAACAACATTTTTTTTGCAAAATTTTTTTTTATTCATCAACATAACACCTTTTGTTAATCACCTTTTAGGGTGATACACCAACTCCAACGCTTTTCCAAATCTTTTTTTTTCGCAAGAAATCTTTTGTTGGTGAGTAAATAGCGATAAACAGCTTTCGAATCATCGACTGCTATGTTTTTGTTCTAGAAAGCAATCGCGGCACCCACTTGGAAAACCTTTTATGCTCAATTTTTCATGAAGGATAGTAAATACATCTCCATATGATACATCTGTAAGTCTGCTACCTCACGGAGCTTCACTTTACGATCTTTCATTATAATTTTGTCACTTCCCCGTTATTTTCCAGTGTAACGGCTTCCACAGGTTCACCCCGAGCGTTCCGCGTCATTTGTGTCGGTACGACCATCAAGTAAACTCCGGCAAACCACCGACAAATCGTTGCTTTTGATGACAAGAGTCCGGGTAACATTTTTCAATCCATTGTTTCGTTTTGCACGGTGTTTTACTCATTAAAAAAAACAATGTTTTATCGTAGAACACGAAACTCGGTTTTTTTTCCATTTTTTTAAACAAACTACAAAACGACTTTACTCCAAACTTCGATAACTCCAGCTGTTTCGGTCCGATCGACTTAAATTTTGACACGTTTCAAGCAAAGGTTCGTACTCTGGAAAGACCTGGTTAACAGTTTTACTACGATGCCATCTCTGGGTTAGTCTCTGAGTTATTGACATGTGTTATATATATATATATATAGCATATATATATATGTGTGTGTGTGTGTGTGTGTGTGTGTGTGTGTGTGTGTGTGTGTGTGTGTGTGTGTGTGTGTGTGCGGTGTGTGTGTGTGTATTTGTATAATACTATACTGTGCAAATTAGTTGGGACAAGCTATTTTTCAGATGTCTGAAACCATATCAAACCAATTTTATCTGTTTAGACTGAGAGTGAACATTCTCAAACTGGAATTATCTGTTTAGAGGGTGTGTAGAATGATAGGCCTAAAATGGTTTTAGTTTAGAAGTACTTAATTCTCAGTTGTGAGACTTGAGTGAGGCAAGCAAATTAGTGGTTAGTGTTTGCCTCTTTTCTTTCACATGTTCAAAATGATATAGCTCCAAGGAAGCACATGTTAAAATTATAGCCTTAAAGATCACACTTATGACGGAGAACAGCTTCTTCAGTTGGTGTACACTTATCAAGTGTTTCCAAGAATCTTAACTTCATTCATAGATTACGGATCAACCTCTCCAAAAGGAAAGGAAAATGTGGAGCCATCGAAACAAGAAGACGCCCTGTTGATGTCTCATAGCCATAAAGACGATTCTGCATTTTGTGACGATGTTGATAATTATTTTTGTTATTAAAATGTTATTGTGAAAATGTCTCACCCAGAGTCTGCAATAGTATAATGTGAAACGTCAATATTAAATGGTTCAATGAGTTCACCATGCTCTATCTCTTTAATTAGAACAATTAGTAACATGGGCCCTTCCATAAATCATCAGAAGGGAATATAAACTCACTTCAGATGAACTCATTTTCAGATGTAATCTCATTTATTGAAAATAAACCGTGATATAGTGTATGACCTATGATTAAAATTCGTTAACTAATTTGATTTTTTAAAAAAAAAAAAAAGCACCATTGACTAATAAGTGCTGACTATAGGATACTAATTCAAGACTTTGAGGAATCAGATTTATTCTTATTTGCTAATTTAAAGATGAAGATTGACGATATTAATGTGGAAGATAAGCGATTCACTGAAGAATCTGAAGAAAAGAAAAACTTACATAAATTTATTTTTGATACAGATGGAGATGCTAAAAAAATACGAAAGACCAACTAACTTCAATGGTTTCGAATTGGCTGTGCAATGACTCTGATTCTTAGTTTCCAAATCAAAACTATTAATGGGTCACTTTCCATTACATGAATTGATTACCATTTGTGATATACTGAATATTGCATTCCAAGGAACAAAAAAAACCGAAATAATGCAGCAGAAAATATTAGTTTTGTTGAAGATGTTAACTCACTCTATCAATACATTCGAAATTCGAATCAATGTATCGGAAAGCGAAACGATAGTAGAAGCAAAAAGAAATCCTAACAGTGCAGAGCCAGAACATTAATTAAGTCACTCAATTTATTCTGAAAGCGGTGTTATGATTATTGCCACTGAACAAAAAACATCTCTCAAAAGCTTTTCTTGACGTTAAAAGTATTATTTCTTCTTTTAATGGTGAATTGCAGAAAACGTTTCAGCTTAGTTGGAGCAATTTGGAGTACGTGGCGAAAATGTTTAATTTATTTGACTCTCCAAAGTTTATTTTCGCTAAGGATCGGATTGGTGCTAATGCTTTTATTATTTGTTAAGAGCGAATTGAATATTACATCATATGAGCATTTGAAACGAGTGTTGATAAATGAATTGAGGTCACTACTAATTCAAATCTGATTGCATGAAATATTAAGCATATGTAAAATGAAAGAATCTGAGTCTCAGAAATATTATTTTACAAATGAAAGAGTTAGGTAATCGTTGAGGGAGAAATGAAGAAGTCGTATCTGGTAATATGTTAAAAATAGGAATTAAAGATAGGAAATGAAAATAAATTAGTTTTGGTATGCATGCAAAAAGATTTACATGAATTTAGAGAAAAACTGAAGGTTTGGTGAGGTTATCAAAAAATGATTTTATGAAAGAGAGTAAATATAATTTTAGGTGAAGTAAAACAAAAAATCTGAAAAATTTTTGTGAATCAGAAACGAATAAGTAATTATGATCAGAATATTAAATTTTGTTTTAATTAAGGTGGTAAAGGACATTTATCTAAATTTTGTACACATAAGAGTAAGGTTTTAAACTTTTCAGATGTCAAAACTTTGGGCATAAAGCGTCTGAATGTTCGAAATTAATTTATGGAAACCAACCCAAAGATAACGTAACATCTTCAATATTGCGAAACAAACAAATCTGTTCAAAATGAGCTCCGTTTCTGTAATTTAAATATTAACTCATTAACAGATACCGAAGCGCGCTACGCAAAAGGCTGTAACGTTGCGTTTTACGCCGGCTGTGGTATTGCGCCAAAGCCTTTGTGTGCGCGGCGGTACAGCGTCGCGTACGGCGCCGCGTTGTATCGGCGCTTTGCGTGGCGAAGCGATGTTTCGCGGCAGCGGCGATGGCGGCTGCGCGAACAGCAGCATGGCGTAAGTTGTTCTTCAACGAATACCAAGCGTACTGAAAAAATCGAAAGAAATTACTGAAACAAAGAAATTTCAAGCTAATTTTGAAAGTATGTGAAGATCTACGAAAAGATGCCAAAAACAAAAAAAATAATTGAAAGAATAATTGCTAATTGTGTGCATTGTAATCTAGTAAACCGTAAAAAAGGAAAGCAGGAAGGATTTCTGATCTACATACAGATGATTTACCTTACATAAGTATCGCACAGATCACCTTAGACTTAAAAGTACTGCAAAAAATATATAAATCATCATTAGATTACAACTTGTGCAGAATTATAAAAAAGATGGTGTGTAATATAAAATATTAAATTTGTACTTCATTTATTTGACTGTGAATTACTGGTCATGAATTTTTCTCCATACATGACTGATTTATCTTATGTTTTTGAAGACATGAAAAAAAGAGAAGAAAAAAGTGAAGGTATGACAAAGCAAGACGAGGATACTTCATTAGACGATAGTGATTTCGAAGACGATGATGTTCCAAGATTGATAAATGCTGCTCGAGTTATCAACTTATTAATGCTTTGATTTTTCTTTCAGCTTCTTGTTTCTTAGTTTGAGACGATTTTCTTTGTTGAGTCAGCTGAGCTCATCTTTCTTCCTAATGAGAGCCGAGGCACGTTTTATAGAAGAAACCTCGATCATAGAGTGGCGCTGCCTCTCAGCACCGAAGGGGAGCATGCTCTAGAAAGAGAGTTGAATGTCATCGAAAACAAGGAAGACGCTCTTATTGATGTCTCGTAGCCATAAAGACGATTTGTGATTTTGTAACGATAAAAGATAATTATTTTTCTTTTTTAAAAGTTATAGTGAAATGTCTCGTCCAGTGTGTACAATAATTGTTAATGTGAAAACGTCAATATTAAATATTCTAATATTAAAGGTTTGTTTCTTTAATTAGAACAATTAGCAACATCGGCTATCTCCCCCATATATATATATATATATATATATATATATATATATATATATATATAGTATATATATATATATATATATATATATATATATATATATATATATATATATATATAATGATTTAACTTAATTCCTTACACTTCACACCATAATGATTAAATTTCCTAAATTTTCCTATTCTTCCTTTAAAAGATATTGTCATTCTTATTCTCGATAATATTCCTCTTTTTTCATATTTTATTCAATCACGAATTCTAAAAAAATTCGAGTAATCAGCAGATCACATGCTCCAGACCTATAGGGATGATCCTCATCAAATTTTAAGTCTACACTTAAATTCCTTCGAAGTCCCTCCATCCAGACCACATGGTCTCTTGACGCTCAAAGTGAATTTTCTCCTCATATAAAAAAGCAAAACAAAGAAAAATGCTTCTCTTCTCTTCCTCTCTTAAACAAACACCTCCCTCTCTGAGAACCATCTGAGATTTTTTATAGTAGTTTCACTTCAGCCTCTATGGTCGAAGCCCGACTACAGTCTGCTGAAATAAAAAGTATTTGGCAATGTATTGAATGTGCACATTCGATCTAAATCCGAGAAGTACTTCATTCATCCTATGTAAATCAATGAAAATGTGCAATCATCATTTTCTTACTAGTTGGTTAACATGAAATAAATTAACGAGTACAATAGAGTACAGCTGTATTTTTTTATTCTGTGACAAATATGGAAATATAACTTTTAGAGAATTATTTTATGCAGGTAGTCAGTCTGGATATTATGATAAATAATGTACAAATAGATTAGAGTTAAAAGAAAAATTTAGGACACATCGTGTTTAGATAATGTCCAATGACTGTTACCAAGTTTGTTAAGGCTGAAATTTCAAATACTGATAAGAGTTTAATCAAGAAATTTAGTTTCTTGTTGTAGATAAACATTGAGTTAACCCTAGCTAATATATAAACGTTAAGGAAACAAATTCTCTTCAAATATAAATTTTATTGATAAGTTTATGTTCCAAAAGCTGATTGTCTTAGGTGCAAAATGGTTTTATCATCTTTAAAAAGGCCAGAAAAATATAGTTGTCACATTCAGAGTTATTTTTTCAAAATAGTGTTTTTAGATTTTTGGATAGTGAAGTGTTTTGATTCAGATAAAACGTAAAAAATTAATTATGCTTAATAATTGATGATGATTTAAACTTAACAATGAGAAAATTTTGAGAATTAGGAATCAGTTGTGTTAGAGTTTCCTAAATCTCATGAGGCAAAAGTTGCTGATAAACCGATTTTGTTCAAACTCCTTATGAACCTAGTAGAAATTACGTGATTACAATCTTACTTCCAAAGAAGAACCCAGTTGTTCAGGTGACCTAGAAGAATATCATTAAAATTTTTAACCCACTTGGGCAAAACTATCGCCGATCAAAATTATTTAAATTTGAATAAAGATTTTATTTATGAATACGAGAGATTAGGGACATATGAGGATGTAACACATGAATCAGAACCAGAAGTATTCTTTTTATATGCCACCATGATATGTTTACAGACCTGAGATCGTGACACAACGAAGCTTCGCTTTGTTTTAAAGCCTCAAGTGAAAAGAACAACAAATAGAACTTCATTTAATATTTTAAAAAATTAATGGAAGAGTAACTCAAATGACCTGAGAGTCAATCATGACAGTGATTCCGCAAACATACATATGCCTATATAGCAGACATATACAAAAAAAATGAACAGAATGATAAATATTCATCCAAGTCGCTTTAGAAATCTACAACGTAACTATAGTGGAAGACAGAGTTAAGTCCAGTGAAAACTTTTGAACTTCAACTATTTCTACAGTAGCTTGTGGAGTGCCCCATTTTAGCAACGCGAAAAGCTGTTTTAAATTGCTGAAGACGAAGACACAATTTCCTCCTTGCAGCGTCTATTGTCGAGAGGACTCTACGTTGATAACGTGCCATCAGGTGCAAAAATTTACCTGAATGTATAGAGATGCAACAGCAGCTCACTTCATTGCTAAATCGACCTAGCATGAAATTGCATAAATGGCAAGGTAATCATCCATAGTTGTCCTCTTCTTCTGAAGCTAGCTATGAATTCTCAAATTCAGAAAAAAACAACAAATTTAGGTTTCATTGGGACCCTTTAGGTGACTGCCTTTGCTATAAGTTAGGTGTCCATTAATCATATGGTGTTCATACTAAAAGAACAGTTCTTTCCACAATTGCTAAGTTATTTGAACCTTTGGGACTGCTTGGACCAGTGGTATCTTTGGCTAAGATATTTTTGCAAAAAATTATGGCTTTTGAATCTTCAATGGGATAATCAACTCCCTTATGAATTTCATAGTGTGTGGGAAAACTTTTCTAAAGAACTAGAGTTTATTAGTAACATAAAAGTGAACCGATGCATTCTTCCCTTTCACGATGTTGAAGTGGTAACACTTCATGGCTTCTGTGATGCTTCAGAAGTTGCCTTCAGAAAAGTTGTTTACTGCAAATCTCAAACACCAGTTGGAGATGTTGCCATCAAAATTGTCACCAGTAAATGAAGAATGACTCCACTGAAGAAGATCACAGTGCTGGATTGGAGCTCTGAGATACTTTACTGCTTGTCAAGTTTGATGCAACGAATCAAGACGGTCATCAATTGGATGTTTCTAAAACCTATTACTGGAGTGACTGTATGATTGTATTGTCATGGATAAAGAAACAACCATCCCAATTAAAAACCTTAGTGTTAAACCGTGTAGCCAGAATCTAAGATCTTTCGTTTGATGAACAATAGTGTCATGTTTCATGAGTGGACAATCCGGCTGATCTTATCAGTCGAGGTCTGAATCCCTCGAAAATGCTCGAGTTCACTTGTGGGGGGAAGGCCCTGCCTTTTTAACAAACAGTGAATACCCTCAAAGAGAAATCCTTGATAATGTAATAAAGGACGATTTGCAATGTGAACTAAAAAAGTGAATTGTGAACAGAGCTCTTCATTTACTGTATTTAATAATTCATTTTTTATTGATATCCTCAACTGTAGAAATAAGAATTTTAAAATATTGCATATTTTGAGTTTTATTCTTAGGTTTGTGAATAATTATAAACCTGGTAATGAGAAACGTTCTGGGCATCTGACTGGAACTATTGATTCTCCTGAGCATATATTGGTAAAATGTGTTCAAACAAGTAAATTTCCTAAGGAGTTTAATGCTCTAAAAGCTACAGAAGAAATGAATGCTGACAGCAAGGTAAAGAATTTATATCCTTTCATTGATTCTGCTGGTATTATTAGACTTGGTGGTAGATTAAAATACAGTAATTTACCATTTGGCAGAAAGTATCCAATGTTGCTTTCTAGGGATCATGATTTATCTAATCTTAATGAAATCGTAAACTGTTTTCGTGTAAACTTTTTGCATGTAGGGCCCACAACTATCATTATATCAAGTTCGGCAGAAATTTTGGGTAATACAAGGTAGATCATTGTGTAGAAAAATTGTGAATTCATGTGTTGTTTGCTTTAAAGCTAAACCAAGATCTCATACTCAGTTATTGGGAAATCTTTCTGCAAATAGGGTGAGTAAAAACTATCCATTTAATGTTAGCGGGGTAGACTTTTGAACACAGCCCATTTTTTGTAAATTATAAATATCAACGTAAACATACTTTAAACAAAATTTACATGCCCATTTTCATTTGTTTTGTTACGAAAGCAATACATCTTGAAATTGTAAGTGATCTAACTAGTGATGCATTTATTACTACGCTGAAGCGATTTTTTGCCATGAGAGGTAAAGCAGCCAGAATTTAATAGGTTAACAGAAAAAACTTTGTTGGAGCAAATAAAGAATTAAGGAGATTTATAACGTTAATTAAAGAACAAGATGAGCAAATTTCAAATTTTCTTACTAGTAAAGGAATGTGTTGGTTCTTCATTCCTCCTCGTGCGCCACATTTCTATGGGCTTTGGGAGGCTGGAAGTAAAATCTTCAAATTTTACTTAAAAACAGTAGTTGGAAATTTAAAATTATCGTATGAGAAGTTCTTAACTGTTATCATTGAATTGAGGGAATGCTCAATTCAAGGCCTCTTGTTCCTTTGCCGGAAGACACGAATGAAGTGGAAGTTCTTACTCTTGCTAATTTCCTTATTAGTAGATAGCTTACTTCAGATGTTGAGCCTGATCAAACTAGTTTAAAAGAAAATAGACTTAAATTATGGCAAAAAATAACTAGGTATACCCAGTTAATTTGGAAAAAATGGAGCCTTGACTATTTAAACAACATGCAGCAAAGAACTAAGTGGAAATTTCAAAAGAAAGATGTCAAAAAAGGAAAAAGTTGTTCTTAAGGTAGATAATTTGCCTCCTTGCAAATGGGCATTATGTAAAATAATGGATATCATACGTGGAAAAGATGATAGGGTTATAGTGGTAATAGTCAAGACTTCATTTTGGCGAATTTAAAATCCCAATTACAAAAATTTGTTTGTTACCTTGTAATGAGTAGTATTTGAATTTTTTGAGCTTCAATATTTTCATTTGTGTATTATTAATGCAACAACTTTCAGTGCATTGAACTGTGAAATTTAATATTTTGTGTATGTGTGTTGACAACAATTTTCAAGGCATGCAGTATGTTCCGATCAGCCATTCATTGTGAATAATCCTCCGGGGTCAAAATGTAAAACCAATCAGTGTCCGTTGTGCTGTGAGCGAGTAAAACTCGACTGACGAATGCGTTGAGAAATAAAAATGTAAAAACAGATTTGTATACTTTATTTGCGAGAGAAAAAAACAAACGGTCTGTCGAGATGCTAGTGTGCTTGTGTGTGAACACTTCGCTTTTTTTATGCTGTTTTTATACAGTATTTAAAAAATACACTATACAAATTACTTTATTAATTATTAAAATGAGCAATAGATCTTTCAGACACGTCGGAAGTACATCAGTGGAGATAATGTATAAATCAATTACAACATTCTTTGTTTATACCTCCAGAATTGAAATTTACGTGTTTTTCCCCAGTATTTAGTTATTTGTACATTAGAACATATGTTATTATTAAATTTGTGTTGCGGAAATTTATTACAATTAGTAAATAAAATGAACAGCCATCAAAGTAGCTTATTTATATATTTATATTATTATTATTATTTATAATTTATATTATTATTGGCTGTGGTAGCCGAATGGATTAGGCAGCGGACTCGTGGCCGGCGGTTTTCCTCGAGTCGTAGGTTCGAGTACTGATGCTACTAAAGACCCGCCGTGTAGCCGGGGCTGAAGTACATTAAATCTATCGGGGGTCTAAAGTCCTCCCTTTGGGCTGGTGTGGAAGTTAGGAGGAGGCAGCTCAAGTGTCAACCTCGTCACTTGACCAAGGTTCAAAATTTTGAGGTCCGTCACCAATATCCCACGTTGCTCCCAGTGGGACGTCAATAAAACCAAACAAACATTATACTATTGTTGTGCATCACTATTTATATTACATTTAAAACCCAACAGTAACAATTTTATTTCGATTGACACAACTGTATATACTTATGCAAGAGATTACCCACAAAACATTTTAACTATATTTACGTAGAATGATTATGAGAATAGGACTGGCACATATATTTTTATATATATTACTATTTTCAAATATTAGTGTATACAATATAGTTAAAACATTAAATGTATTGCCATTTTCATACATTAGCAACACATGCGTTTTGCATAACTTATGAAGAGAGAGACAGATAGAAGAGAAATGCGCTCTTTTTTAAATTATGTATTATAACTGAAGAAAAATTGTTCAAATTTTGGTGATAAAATAGAATGTACATCTAAATATATTATTTATGTGATCATTTGTTTCTATTTTTTCAAAATTCCATTTGTAGGAATCAGATTGAAATATATCGAATTTTTATGACTAAACGAAGCACATACAAGAAAAAAAATTATTGCGTGCAAAAAATTTTCTGGTTCTTAGATATGTGCACAATTTAACATGGAAATACATTTTACAAGAGCGAAATCATTGCATTGAAAAAATGTCTGGAGTATCCGAATGACTATGTTCCCAATTTCGTGGCTAGCGATGTTGTGATACCTTGTGGTTTAACCGCGTTTTCTGTTGGCTTTGATGGATACTTCTTATTTTAAAATTGATGACCGAACATCTTATTCACGATCGGCCGATTCTATCGAACTGTGTTTTGATGTTCGTAAGGACAATGCAAGCTTCTTAACAAAATAACAAGATTTATTTACATGTCGGGGCTTGTGTTTCCCGACATCTTCCAAGTACAGCTCGACCACGTCTCTATTAGACGCTTTTCCCCTTTTCCTACATAATGGAGGGTTCCTACAATTTTCTTTTTCCTCCAACAGGCGTCCCATACATCACATCCTCCCCCAAGATAAAGATTGGGGGGTATAAAATAACCTACAATCATATATCTGACAACAACAATATATATGATGACTGTGGCCATAGAACATACATACCAAATCATTACTGATTCTAGAATAACAGCTAAAATCACATATATATCATTTACTAAGGATACATGAACCATTATGCAATACATGCGACATTAAGGAGAATAAAGATCAATACATAATTTCACAGAATTGAGTGTTGCCTTCAATTTCACATAAACAAGTAAATCAAAACAAAATATTCGATGAGCACATTACTTCGTTAAAAGTTAATTCTCATTTTCCTTTTAAATAGTCATCACTCTTAAACATATTTCCCTAAGCGTTATCTATTATTCTACTATGCATTTATAAGACAAAATCTTTCTCCATTTTAAGAAATAACTCTAATTTAAAACTTCATTAATTTTTAGTTATCCTATTGTTTACAATATTAATTCTCTCATATCTCAAAATACCAGAACCTTCAAAACACTCGAGTACACAACATATTACCATAAGCAAAATTCTTCGCGCACTATATGCACTGCATATTAATTCGACCGATAACATTATAAAATGACATATTAAATTCCTCATAAAAATAATCTTACTTGAAGCACTTCACAGCATTACAATAGTTACACTTTAAAACATTTATGTTTCATACACAGAAAGCATTAATTATCATACACATAGGAAATCAATATTTTACTCCTCCAAAACTTCAAATATCAAACATCAAAATTCATGTCATAATACTCATTAGTTAATGCATACATCTAAAAATATTAAAATTCAATATTCACGCACAAATCCCTTTATATTATTACTCATATTACTTCACACAATCAAAATTGTTTATTCCAACATTAATTTCATTCCCTGAGTAATAACTTCATCTTTATTTACTTTTTTCCCACTTAAAATACTAATTCTCATTTGCATAGAAAATGCTTAATTCTTATAGACCTCAAAGTCAGAAATAGTTTACACATAAAATCGCAAGAAATTCTTTAACATTATACAATAATTAATCAATTATAAGATGTTGATTAAGACACTTCCCATATAACTCATCCCAAAATAAAATTTCACACAATAACCAATCAGAAATTATCATCTCAATTCTTACTTAATTCTAATTATTTACTCCATATAATTCGCCGAATATTCATTTAATATTTATCTTACTAATTATTCAATACCCCCCCCCCGATACTCTAAATCAATAATTCGCAGGTCGTAAACTGTATCGTGTTTATTTGGTCTCCTTGGCCAAAACCGCAATTTTCTCTCCTCGGGAGTTCAATGACTCTTTTGCTTATTTTTTGTTGCAAGCCTTCTCTGTGCAAACTTTCTTTTCTTTTGCCCTGATGTTTTGGTAGGATTTTCCGTAACCTCAAAGGGAAGAAGAAGGACGTCTGTTTCTTTCGGAAGGGGGATTGTTTTCAACTATTTCTTTTCCTACCTGCGTAATGTTCTTCTTTTCAAATCGTTCCTTGTTTTGTATTTCTCTTTGTTTTCTATCTTCGAACTGATCTTGAAGCAATACTTCTTCCAATGTTCTCCTTCCTGTTTGATCTGCTTCTTCTTTTTCACCATTTAAAATATCTTTTCTTGTAAGATCCCTTGAATGCATCTCGTTTGGTCTTCTGAAATTCGGTTAATTTCTAAATATTCCAAATCTTCTTGGGTCCTTGTTTTCCATTCCTGTCATTTAGCATTGGTTCCGTTCTATTCCCATTTGGACGCAATGCTTCTTCTCGTTGATTCTCCAACAGCCTTTCACGCCTTTGTTCCTTTTTCTTTTCAAATTCAGATAATTGCTTTAAATCCTCTTCTCCCTCCTTTTCCTTTTTTGTTTTCAGAATTGGTACCGTTCAACATTCTTCTTGACATGGTGATTCTTCTCGTTGATTCTCCAACAGCTTCGTTTGCATTTCAATTTTCATTTCTTATTTTCCTTCTTTGTTCTTTTCAAATTGAACTAACTGCCTTAACTCCTCTTCTATATTCTTTTCCTCTTCTTTTCTTAGTATTTCTTTTCTTTCCAACTTTCTCTGATATGATGCTTCTTTTGATTCCAAGTAAAAGATCCTTGCTTCAGTTTTCTGTATTTGCGTTTTCACTTCTTGCAACTCAGCATTGACTTGATTCCTGTTAAGTATTTTGAATTCTTTCCATCCTGCTGATCTCTCCACTCTCTTCTTTCTATATCTATTTTAATGCCTTCGAGCATTTCTTTCGTAAGCTCTTCCTCATAATATTTGGAACTAGTAATCATTTTATTTAGATCGAGTTTCGTAATGTTGGGTGCAACCTTGATGCCAATCTCTGAAGTCGTCTCTTCTAATTCTTCATTCAATGCTTTCAACAGAAACGACATTTTTAAATTCTTTTCCTTTTCTGTGCTACTCTCATTTTTCATTTGGTCATGTACTGGTTTTCCTTTTCAAAATTCTTTTCCAGAAATCCTACGCTGAAAATAAGCGGCTACGCTCCCCCCCCCCCCCTGCTTTTCAGCTTTGAACTTTTTACTTCATTTCTAAAAAGACCGAGCAGTACCTGCGTCCCCTTTCCTCCTTATGAGAGCAAGTAATACCTGCATCCTCTTTCCCATACTACTTCTTCAACTTTCTACGACCGAGAACTAGTTGTGATACCTTGTAGTTTTACCGCGCTTTCTGTTGGCCTTTATGACTACTTCTTATTTTAAAATTAATGACCGGACATCTCATTCACGATCGGCCGATTCTGTCGCTTCGTGTTGTGGTGTGCATAAGGACAATTCAAGCTTAAGGCTCCCTTCGAGTGATTCCGAAAGCAAGAGTCGATAAAAGCTCACTCTACTGAGAGGGGGGAGGGGCGTTACTTAGTGCGGACGAAGTACTTATACAATACTGGTCATATGGAACAGAAGTAAATGGTTCTCATATAAAAGAGAAATTACAAGCTTTATTTTTCTTAATTTTCATTATTTCGCTTGATATCAAATTGGGAACTTCTTAGATGTTTTTAATTTTTTCAATTTTGCTCTAATTTCTTCCATTTTCTTATATTTATGTTTTAGCAACTATCATGAAGTTTGAAAATGACGTCACAGAGTAATAAATATTTCCTCTAGACAGGCTGAAAGAAGCAAGTAGTGTTGTAACTGTCTCGCCCTTGATTCTTCCCTTCCTATCTCTCCTCCGCCATTCAAAACTAGAGAAAACGAGAGTAATTTGATCTGTACCGTCCTTCTACATATCCTCAGTAGGGAGGGGGGTAAGGAATCTAGCTTATGGTTACTCATAGCCGTCAAAAAGCAACTCAATAGATTTCTTTACCTCCTGAGACTAAATTGCCCTTCAGTGTTCAAGTATTTGAAAGCTATCTCAAACTAGGAAGAAACTGGCCTTTTCATTGCTTCAGAACTAGTCATTCTTTACATTCGATACCTTTTATATTACTCATTTTTTCACACCTTCTAATTTCAAAAAATCCGTTTCTACTACTTCATGTTTTTAAAAATCATATCACTTGATTTATAAAAAATCGACAATGCTAGAGAAATATCTTCATCGTACTCTGAATAGAAAATATTCCAAATTTTGTGCCTACTGATTTAATTAAATAAATATAAATTTTTATATAATTAAAAGTTCTATGCAAAGTTTAACAAAAAACAGATTTAGCCACCTAAGGTGCATTTTTTTTTTTTTTTTTTTTTTTTTTTTTTTTTTTTTTTTTTTTTTGTAATTATTATTAAGCTATCTGTACACCTTCGGAGAAAATTTTTTGAAATACATTGATATTTGGTATCAAAATATTTTTAATGCTAAAATATAACCTAAAACTATGAAAAACACATTTAATAATCTGCTTTTAATTCAAAAAAAAAATTCAAGTGGAAAACATGGTGAAAAAAGTACATAAATTGATTATCAGAATAACGCTCATAACTCAAAAGTAAACAAAATTATCATTATTTTGTAACTTTTATCATATTCATCATAACATTTTGGGGGGGGGCTGGTAATACTTTCGTGATGAAAATCATATTACTACAATCTTTATTGTGTTTCGAGTCAAATAACAATGAAAAATAAAAAAAAAATTATACAAATATATGATTCACACCTTTGTTACTAAAAACATATCAATTTTACAACCATGAGAGTAGTAGGGGTTCTTAAAAATTATATGAAGAAGATAATTACTTGCAAAATTTAAATTATTTTGGTTCTTGACTTTTTTCTGATATCTACGTTGCCATATGTGAATATGTCGAGAAAACTCAAAAACAAACTTTGAAATGCAATTAAAAATTAGCTACCGAATAAAATTAAAATCCCTGTAACTTAAGTTTTAAATAAGGTATAAGCAGAATTCAAACACTATTAGAAAGAAACAAGTCTAAATTTTAAACTGACTTTAAAATTAAAAAAAAAAAAAAAATAGAAAATTTTGACAAAATTAACGTTTTAAAGGTGTATGGATACCTTAAATCACTCAATTAAATATAAGAATGAAAGAAAACGACGAAATATCGATAAATGGACAATAGTAAGCTTTTCCGATATTAAAATTAAAGGAAACTATAAATCAATAAATTAAATATATTTAAGCTAAATGTAGTTCAATTTGAAGCAAACGATTAAAAACTGAAAAGTGATCTCCTAATCGAAAAGTGATCTGGTTCGCCAAAATCGATTCAACTATAATAAATTCCCTTTGGGTGGCTAAAATGCTGATACCTGATCAGAACAACTTACTGTAATGTATGTCAGTATGTGGTTGTATTAATTGAAATAATTATTAGAATTTTTTGACAATTTTGCGCTCAACTCTTATTGCCTCAATAGGAAAGAAAATTTATATTAAAGTACTTGCTTTTACTAGGAGTTTGATTTTTATATCGAAAAGACACAAATTGTAATATATATACATTAGCAAGTCAGTACAGAAAGTGGAGAAAAAAAATAGTTTTTAAGAACACAACTTTTAAACAAAATTACAGTTTGGTTTACAGTTAACATAGATTTATTAATAGAGATATAACAATAAAAATACAAAAACTGAAATATAAATTACGTGAATTATTTTAAAAATTAACACTAATTAAGTGCATTTAAATAAAATAAGTTTGATATTTATTATTTATTCAAATAGAATTAATTTAATTTCGTCAAAACTATGCCAAACAGGCTTCAGCTGATTTTCTGAAAACAGCGTGACAGGTGCAGCACTCTAGTAGCAAAATACTGAATTGTTGCTTTCCTCACATTACTCCCACATCAGTAACTGAGTTGCGATAATCAAGTACCCATGGTAGGAGTTTGACATATACTTAAGTACACACAACATTCAATGATAACTCCACATATTGTATATTACCCATACAACTCTTCTATGGATAATTGTCTTTAAGAAACAAAATTAGCTAGTATGGATTAATTCAAAATTTCCTTGCTTGTACTAAAGACACTTACATACAAATATCCGATGACATTACTGAATCATATTTACATACCAAACTGTATTGTTTATGCACAAAGAAATTTCAAGATACATAAAAAAAATCACTATCTTTCTATATACTAACAAAATACTAGACAGCACAATATACTACAAATCCATATATATATATATAACATTTCCGAACTAACATTTACGTACTCAATGTGTTATGCTTTCAATGATATGAAATAAGGAACACAACGAAATTTTGTAATCAGTATAAGCATGCTGGTATTAATAACAGTAATAATAAATTCCTTCAATAAAATTGGATCGAGTGCTAACTCAACCAATAACACAATTTCTACTTACAGAAATAAATCATATGAATAAAACTTGTTATAAAGGATATTGTTATGAGGATACACTTAATATATAAGATAATGTGTATGTTGTACAGGACATACCATGAAAATGAATTTGTTGATGTAAAACAATACAATAAAATTCAAACAATCAACTTACATATTCATGTACTTAAAAAATTATTTACAAGAAAAGAAACAGATGTTACAGGTACCATAGTAAGAGGTGGGAATCATTGCAATACATATATATACCTTAATACACAAAATTCTATCAGTGCAATATTTGATTCGCTTGTCCACATAATATAATGCAATACCCAATATCTCTAGCACTAAATTCAATAGAATGAATAAGAGCAGGCAATATATTTGCAAAATTATAGCAGGCAATATATTAGCAAAATGTAAAAGTAAGCAATATACTATGGTAACATTATTCATGTATCTATATATTCACAACATAGTTAACACTTTA
>BMAW01099501.1:0-11438 GCA_019974015.1 Nephila pilipes | reverse complement strand
CACAAAATTATAACTCATCGCAAACCAAATGAAACGTGATAACGTAAATTAGATGACGATAACAAATGTATTGAATTAAATTAGGGACAGTGATATATAAGCGAAACAGAATTGAAAGGAAAACGAAGGGAGACAGATGTTTACAAGAAGCTGATAGATTTTTGTGCATTAGAGTGCATTATTGTAAGTAATAGTGGATAGAATTGGTAGAAGTTATCCCTGGTGAGAGTAATATGAGTTGAATCTCCGTTTTTCAAGAAGTAACTGAATGGGTTTTAGAGAGGTGATAATTTAAGACTTCAGTGTTTAATTATTACCAAGAATTAAAATGAATTAAGAGAGATTCGAGTTACATTTATTATAAGGATAGCTAATAAACCTTTTTCTGTCGTCACTTCTAAAGAATTTGCGAATTTAATGATTATTTAATTAGATTTAAACATGTATGTTTAATTAAAAAATGAAGAGGGGACACTACAACCTGTTGTTAATCTCCTTCATTACATTTTTCATTAGCTCTTACATTTCGAAAACCATTCTTATTTTTCACTAACCAAACTTTTTTGAGTAGTAAGCAGCGCGGCAGATATGACGTCATACTCTCTCCCAGGTACAGATACTCGATAAGATTATCTTATCGTGTTAAGTTGTTTGCCTCCTACTGGATTGTTATCGATAAGGGGTCTCATGATCTGCTGCCACCTATCTTATGTTTGGAATTACTTACTGGATTGCTATTAAAGTAATTCATATATTTTTTCAAAATATGTTAATTCCTTCTAATTTAACTTGAGTGTAGAACTTTTAATTTATCTTGTATGTAAACACAACTAACTGATTAGTACGTAAATAACAATCCATCAAGAAATCCCAAATATAAAATAGGTGGTAAAAGATCCTGGGGTTCTTTATCGGTAACATTCCAGTAGGAGGCAAATTATTTTACTACTATTTCGATATAAAACCAACGTTTTTAAATTGTGGCTTAGTTTATTAAAATATATTATTGAAATATTTGTTAAAACTTTGTAAAAAACCTCTTATCTCTCTCGTCTTTAAGATCACTTTCTTTGCGTAATTCAATATATCTTTCAATCGCGCCACGTTACTATACAAACTACGTTATTAAAAAAGTTATTGAAATATTAGTCAATACTTATCGCAAATGTCTAAGTATTGTATTGTTAGGTGAGTAAGAACGATTACCAAAGTTTCAGAGCTCTAGCTTGATGGGAAGTTGGTTAAATTAACGATCGAAAATTTGATGTCACACACTGACACACATACCAAGTGAAATACAGAAAAACGTTGTCAAAAAAGTAGAGCGATGTGTGAGTTCCAATAAGGAATACATTGAAGGATACACATTTCTGATACATTATAAGCAAATACCCTTTTTTAAGTTTCGTTACTTTGTGACTGTGAATTATTCCTTTTCACCTCTTGTGCCATAGCTAAACTCAATGTATTAACACTAAAAGTCAATAAGTCGATCAAAGAGACGTTAGCCAAGTACACACTCTATTTATTGACTAATTGCTAATATAACGACAATTATAACAGGCTCTCCCCAAATTATGCCTTAAATATATTAACTTGGTTTAACAGTAATAAATTAACTGACGCTTATCTTTAATGTGAAAATGAGGCAGTCTTGACTTCTAACTTTTCACGAAACAGCCGATAACTTTTAATATTTCTCGGATCCGATTTCAACTCTGGAACAATTGCCAAACCCTGGAACTACTCGATCTCACCTGTGACTCTCAAGCTGAGTTTATATATTTCCTATCTCTCCTGCTTCACTTCATTTCTACCTGCTTGTGATTTGCGTATTCACGTTTCCTTTTTGGTTGGACGAAGGCTGTTTAGCAAAACCAATCTATCTTAATTAAAAGTTTCCAAGGTTATTAAAGAGAAAACCGCGATTTGCTCAACGTCACAAACCCTCCCCAGAAATGAAACGTGAATTAACGTTGGGTAAAATAACCCAGAGTGAAATTACGATTAAATTTCAAAGGCCTGAATAATTGTAAAATTGCAGAAACTTCCTAATTCTGAAGTTAATTAATAAAGCCAATCTGAAATTAAAGTTCTAATTCACTTGATAATAAGTTGAAAATTCTAAACTTTCTAGATATTAAGTCTCTCTTTACTGTAAAACTGCTTTTTAAACTTCTAGTCTAAGGCGCTACCTAAGGAGCTAAAAATCTAAACCCTTATCTATCCGTAAAACTAAATTTCCTTTTTCGAAGCCTAACACTATTACTTTCAACTGAGGTCTTCTGCTTTGTTTGCGGTACTTAGCTGTCTAGCATCAATTTACACTTGGGTCTAACTGACTGTAGCTCGGGGCTCTCGGAGTAACTGTCTTGCCTGGTATTCCCATTGCTATTTCCCGATCCTCCCTATAGACACCTCGTTTTGTCGCCTCCCCCCTCCTACTGCCATTTCTTTGGTGGTAGAGCTTAACTTGGTCAATATTGACAGTGGTCTCTCTTCCATGTTTTAGAATCACTACATTGTTTTGAAACACTCGAACCACTTTGAAGGGTCGAATTTGGGCTGAAATTTCGATACCACCTTCTGCATTGTTGAACTATTTGGATGCGTTTCCACTAAAACAAAAGATTATTTACCTTAACTGACCACTCCCTTCTTCTGCTGTTGTAGTATCGAGCCTGTCTGTTTTGTTGCATCTCCGTTCTTTACTGAACCTCTGCTAAGAGTTTCTCAATATCCCTGCATACCATATCTCCATTTCGGGGACGTGGACTAGTTTTTGGAAGGGCGTTATTAATTTACGTTTTAAAAATAGTTCAGCTGGGGTCGTTCCCGTTGTTTCATTTACCACTGTTCTAATTGCATATGCAAATTTTTGTAGAAATTGGTCCCAAGAAGTATGATTTGATTGCATGTAACTAGGTTTCATCTGTACTAAATTTCGATTGACTCTCTCTGAAGCGTTTGCTTGAGGTCTGTAAGCCGTAATTCTTATGTGTGCGATGTTCAAAGTGTGACATAGTTCCTCAAATATTTCCGAAATGAATTGGGGTCCATTGTCACTGACTACCTTAATCGGAGCTCCGTGTCTAGATATATAATGCTTAAAAAGGGCAGTGGCCACTGCCACATTATTAAAATGTTAAATTAGCTGCTTTTAGAGAATTTTTTTTAATAAAACCAGAAGATAAGAAAAATTATTTTTCGCTATATCTTAGTGGATTAAAATATAAGAATAAACAATTTAGAATTAATTTGAAATACTGCAAGTTAAACCATTTCTCTAGTTGCACTTTATTTAAATAAAAATGATAATCTCTAAAATTCATCGCAGTTGCCAAGTCGATATACATAATCAAAATTTGATTAAACTAAAGACTAGTTGTTTGGAAGAATAATTGCCCTTCAGTGCTTGTGAAAAAAATCTCCACCATAAAGTCTTCCTGTAGGGCGATGTGGAAGTTAGAAGAGTTCAAGTAGAATATACCATTAATAGGCTTATAACTAATATATTTTCTAAACTATATGTTTCTAAAACTATATATTTCTATCTAACTATATATTTTCTAAACTGATCAATCTTTTCGCTTGGAATTGTAATTGGAAATATTTTTTTAACTTTAAAAAGGGCAAAAAAAAAAGAAAAAAAAAGCTATTTTTAAGCAATATTTTCATGTAATACAAAATACATCGTTCTTTGTATATTATACAAGGTTTTGAAAATAAAATGATTTTCATTTCAGCTGCATTTAACTCTCAGCGTTAAGAGAAAAAGTTTTCTTTAGTCACTTCTTTTATCAATCACGTGTTTTCTCCGCCTTTTCCAGCTTTCAAAAGTAAAGTAAATATTTATAGTGTTAAGATTTATAATTTAGATATAAATGTTATTTTTTTAAAGTCTGCTTGTGTGTGTGTGTGTGTGGTACAATACAGTACATTTTGAAAAAAGATTGTGATAATTCCAAAAATATCTCCTGAAGATTTCATAAATCGAGTTAGGTCATCTGAAACAGCCAGTGTATATACACGTATTTAGATGAGAGTAATTTAACGGTATGTTGAATTAAATTTTATTTTGATACTTTTAATAAAAAGACTGGAATTCAAATAATTGTTAATATAGACTCTGAAGTTACATAAAATAAGATATACAATTCCGCAATGTATTTTTCGCTAAGAGGAGGTTTATGAAGTAAAAAAAAAACATAACGATGATTATTTTTATTTTAGAACTACATAGGCATGGACAAAAATATTAAGCATCTTGTAAAAATTCTCTGCTGCATTGTATTGAAGCAACTTAAATCTGCAAGTATAAAAGAATAATCGTTTTGTACTGACAAAAATCAATATATTTTTGTCCACTTTTGAATTCAATTAAGACTTTAATTGGTTTGGTGTGTGCGAGACATGGTGCTGACTATTTTTCAACATTCACAATTGTGTGTTCTATTCTGTCCATGAAGTACGATGTTTTTAATGTATATATATTTTTTGAAGCACCTAAGATATTAAAACACTATTAACTAAAAACTACATTCATACATTTCTTGTACATATTGATATTCATGTGCTATTTTCTTAATAAATATAAATTAATTGGCTCGTACTTCAAATTATATTCGTTAGATAAAAAATATTGTTACAATCTAACTCTGTAACGTGTTGATATTTAATAACTCAGGCAAACCGTATCTTTCTGTTTTTTAAGGGGAACCATGCATGCAACCTCGCTTTTCAACCTTTGTGTCCAGCTTCGAAGAATCTACTAGCAATTTCCGAAGTGATTTGTTTGCTTGTCATCGCCGGAAAATCAGCAGCCAGCTGAGATTGTGTTTGTTAGCAATCTTTAAAAATAGCCTGTTTCAGCAATATGTTCTCTGTGCAGGTAGAGATCATTTGTCTCCTATTTTGTGCGAATTAAATATGAACCAGATATTTCAAGACGTTCATAGTGTATTGAACTGCTCATCTTCAACAGTTAAAAGTTTTTTAGCCTTGTTTAGCTTTTGACCAGTTCGATTAAGAATTGTATTTTTAACTGTTGCTATTGACAAAGTATATTATTTTTTGACATTTTCAAAAGTAAAAAACGATTTATTTTATTATTTTATTCAAATTAAGTTTACATGAAAATGTAAATGCAATGATTAAACTCCTTCTTAGAAAAAGTGAATTTGGCATTAATATCATCATAATATTTTATGAGAAGCTGAATGAGATGATGTTTGCTAATGTTTTTGACTAAACTTGACATTAACATTGTAATAAACAAAGTGAGTGATTTCGAGTAATACTTTTGTGGTTATCGTAAAATGATTACACAGAACAATTACTCATGTCCGTCGAAGTAATATAATAGAAAACAATTATTTAAACTTTAGGAGTCAAGTTCATTCAAAATATGTTATCTAAGCATACATCAAATATGAACTATCACAACATGGAAGATTTTAAAATCTATTGACTCTTGATGCATCTTTATAAGCCAGTTAAATTATAAATAAATGCCATTTTCACGCTAACTCTAAATATATCTTAGAAAATTGGTATTACTTATTTCAAATCCCGCATTAATCCATTACAACTAAATTTCTGATTGCACAGTAGTACCTCAATATTAACCGGATAAGGTATTATTAAAATAACCTCTCCTGCGGCACGAAGTGACGTCAAACTGACATTTCGAATGCTTAACATCACTTTCCTCACGTGGTTTTGACTGTGCAAGCTCAATTGACACTCAATTCTCATTCCCTTTTTGCCACTGATTAAAAAAAAAAAGAAAAAGAAATAAAACCATCTTATATTGTGACGTCAAACTGTCTGGAGTGGAACCAATTCCAAAACAGATTACTGCCAAGGAAGCGAATTCTAAAACGACACCGTATGACATTCGATAACAGCGCAATTAGTAAAAAGTTAGGCTGGGATTGTCCATGCTTCCCTTTATGCCATTTTCGCTTTAAAAAACACCGGCGTCTTTAAAGAGTGTTCTTAACGGCAATTCAGTATTAATAAACACCAGCCAAAAGAAGACATGCTGCTGCTTTGAGTGCCATAATACTGATGTGTCTCTGCCTCATCTTCCATCGCATCTGAAGGTAAGATGAATTCTGGTAACTTTACCAATGATCAGTTTTGTAAGCAGCTGTTTATTCATAGCTTCTCTTTCCGTTATAAATATTATAATACGAGTACATAGTAAATAAATTTGACAGTCACAGTCGAATATAGAGGAAGACAGACAAAGCAAATTAATTTATTTATATTCAAATTATGAATATTTCAATTTTCCGCTTGAAATATTATTTGTAATGATACGTGTTATTTGTGTATAACATGTCAATCGGATTCGAGTAAGTAGAATAGCAGGAATTAAGGGTTCAACTCCATAAATTAGTTACTATCTTTATAAGATTTCTCCTGATTACTTTTGTAAATTCATGTGAAATTGAAGCTGTGGTCTTCAGTCGTTCCCACTCAGACTTCATCATCGACAAAACATAAACTCACATTAATTTCTTTGTATCTTTCGAAAAGGAAGAAAGTAATTAGTAATTTATTGAAAAAGATTTTGACTTCACAAACAGCAGCAAAAAGAAACCAAAAATCTCAAATACACTTCTTCAACAAGAAATTCTCCATTTTGTAGCATCTGTTTTTAGATATTATAATTTTTCGACTTTTTTGATGCAAAGGGGAACTTACGCTTGAATTGCAGTAAGCAAAAGATTAATATTTAAAGTCCTCCAGTAATCCTCTAGTATAAGAGATTCCTGATTATAAATACGACCAATAACCCTGAGTCTAACATTGAAAACAAATATTTTTTATTCATCAACATAACACCTTTTGTTAATCACCTTTTTAGGGTGATCGTTCCAACGCTTTTCCAAATCTTTTTTTTTTTTTTTTTCGCAAGAAATCTTTTTTGTTGCGAGTAGCGATAAACAGCTTTCTGAATCATCGACCTGTTGCTGCTTTGTTCCACTGAAAAGCACCGCAACCCACTTGAAAAAAAACCTTTTCACTCTTAATTTCCAAAAAACCTTTTCAGTAAATACACTTCCATATGATATCTGTGTCATCTCAGCAACCTCAATGGAGCTCACTTTTACGATCTTCATTATAATTTTGTCACTTCATTAACATTTTCCTGTGTAACGGTTTCCACAGGTCTACCTGAGTGTTCCATGTCATTTGTAAATGGTACGACGTTTAAACTGGGGTAAACTAATCGACAAATCGTTGCTTGATGACAAGAGTCCAGGTAACATTTTTCAATCCATTACTTTTCTCTTAAATGGTGTTTTACCCATTAAAAAAAAACAATATTTTATCAGAATTATCGAAACTCGGTTTTTTCCCATTTTTTAAACAAACTACAAACGGACTTACTCCAACCTCGATAACTCAGCTGTTTCTGGTCCGATCGACTTAAAAATTTTGACACGTTTCAAGCAAAGGTTAGTAATTTGTGAAAGACCTGGTTACTAGTTTACTACGAGCGCCATCTCTGCTAGTCTCGGGAGTTATTGATTGATATGTTATTGTGTATAAAATAGGAAAAACATTTTCATCCAAAATACTTTTTTATTTTTTCAAAATATAAAAAAAAACATTTTTTTATTCGTTATGGAAACCATTAACTCTACATTAATCTTATCATCCAAAAAACATAACAATTAACTATATAAATTCTTTTGTCATTTTTTTAATAGGAATATTGTGAAATTTTAATGATTACTCAGAAATAACGGAGAAATATTTAGATAAAATTTATTTTGCATATTAATTGATCCTTATGTACATGTAAATTATTTCATTTAACTTGATTTGTTTGATTAAAGAATGCTTATCTGAAGTAATCCACACCATAAAGATTCTAATTATTATCCCGGGTTTCGTAATGTTTCATGTTACTAAAAATATAGCAGATAGAAAGTTCTTAGTTTTTATTTATTATTCTTATGAATTTTTCTTCAGTACTCAAGATCCAGAATTATATATTTCCCCGGCATTTCTTGATCTTTCAGAAAACCCCTCATTGTTGAACTCAGTAAATTGAATACTCTTTCTTATCATCAACATCAATTAGCTCATTATCATGCTTACATACATCCACACAATCCATGTTGTTCTATATCGCACCGTCAATTGAAGAGCATATACTGCTCTCTTCCAATAGGTTAGAAGCTATTGATGTCAGCCCGAGACTTGGAAAGTTAAAGTTATGAAGAAATGTACGTTTTGGAATTGAGTAATTAAATAATATCTATACTACCAGATGTAAGAAATCTGAGCTCATTGTTTCACAAAAAAGGGATTGGTGAAGATAGATTGAAGTGTGGTAATTGTGTTAATATTTTGTATTTCTTAAATGTTAAAACGTCAAGGTAATAACACACACACACACACACACACACACACACACACACACACACACACACACACACACACACACACACACACAATAATAATACTGACATTGACATTGAATATCATTACATATATATATATATATATATATATTAAAGCAACAGTTGCAGATAATAAACCTATGATGTTATTTTGTACTTTTTTAGAAATTTTATTTGCAGAATCAGTGATCCATTCGAGAAAAAAAATTATTTGTTAATTGCGCGTAGTTGTGTCTCAGTTGTTTACATTTCAAGCAAAGTACGCTTTTTTTCAAAATGTTACCTGAAACAATGCATTGGGGTTTGTCCTATTTTTAAACATTTTTCCATTTCCAGAGGAATGGCTTATGAATTTCTTTTTGGGAGAGATTTTTACATTGTGTATTTGTTTTTCCTTCATTGGACTGATAGTCAAAATTAACATCTGATGGCAATGCTAAGGAAAGTTTTTCAGTCTGGTAAAAAAAATATGTACACGGAATATACAACAGGAAAATATAATTTATCGATTTTAATATTTATTTTTTTTCCCTAGAAAATATCGAAGTTCGGACCGTAACATAGCCAAACAAGGTATTGGTATTACTGTGCTCTAGTTATAACTAGCTGTTTAAAATTTTTAGAAATTATTTTAGACAAGTTTTTTCCTGCTAAGATAGAATTTCTTCTCTTTACTTCTTAAATCAAATTAAAATTAATTTTTTGAGCTTTCTGATTCACTGCTCACCAGGCAGTTGTAGCAACTAGACTACACTTTCTCTTATCCTCTTTACTAGTGTAATAACTCTTGGTCCTTGTAGTCTGAAGTGGTCATGGTTTCGGATACGTAGCCGGCAGTTATCAGTTCTGTAGCGGGTTCGATCTCTTGGTCAGCAAGACTCCAACGTGCTGCTGGGGATTGTTAAATATTTCGGGCTCAAAGTCCTGTTTGTGATGTGCGGAATTTAGAGAGGAGAGGCCATCTCAGGTAAGTGTCCTTGCTCGACCGAGGTTCAAAATATATGTCTGTTACCAATTGCCTCCTATTGCAATTGTTGTTACCAGGTTTGCGTCAAGAGCAATGCTAATAAAATTTAATCTAGTAATATTTTATTTCTTCAAAATAGCAAAGCACTTCTAACCTTGAAATGAGATTGAAATTCTAAAAGATATTTAGAAATCTTGGAAACTATCCTTTCATGTGAAGTAATTGTTTTCAAAAGCAAATTTATGGTAAATGAAATGTAAATTTTTAAAATGTACTTAGGGAACTTATTTTATCTACTGTATTGAATATTATAAAATGATAATGCTGGATGAAGACTACTTTAACACTCCATTTGTAATGCTATCATTTGAATGCTCCATCACTAATAAATAATTAAATAGGCGTTGATTAACAAATCAAGCAATTCAGGAACTCAAATCGAGTTTATCTCGAATCACTGTAAACACAATATGCTAATTATCATATTTGTGGATGCTGTCTCAACATTCATCTGAGCCATGTGTCGCGGGGGGGGTGATCTATACAACTTGTCGAAGTCGTCTACCATTGGCGAGGTGTGGAAATTTGGAGAAAGAGATGTCTACTTTTTGTTTGACAGAGATTCAAAACTACGAGGTCCGTCGCTAATAGCCCACGTGTGTTGCTTTTTGCGAGCAACTAACCAACACCACTGACATCGGATTCGATACCTCTTTACTCTATCACCGCAAATCACAAATCTAAGTTTTTTATTACATAAGCCACTGTTTATAAATGACATCACATCTGTCAAATTCACGACAATTACATATTTCTGTACTCATCTACATAAGTTGTGTTCACTTATTGGAAGAGGTTCTTTGATCAAATATATCAAAATCCTTGAAGGAAAATAAATATTTTAAAGAGCTACGTTTGAAATTGACTTTGAAAAGATTTTAACTGAATCTTAAATCTGCGCCAAAAGAGTCCTAATCAAAGCAAATCAAACTCTCAAGTTTTTTTCCTCTCAAAGTAAAAAAATTCTACATCCTTTTAAGAAAAAAAGTAAGGGTGACCCTGAAATTGTACACAGTTATATATTTCCTCCATCCAGCAAGAGGTCCTGCTTGAGCACTAAGAGCTACGGATAGAAAAATCCCATGTCTGAAGAGCTGAAAGTCAGAGATATCCTATGATACTATTAAGACCTGTTATAATTTTATTCATTTGTTGTGATTAAAGTTTATTGTTTTCTATTTTACTGCTCTTTAAGAAATTTTTTTACTAAATGAATTAGAAATTATAATAAATAATATTTCTCAGTTATCTAATTAACTTTAGATTAGATTTTAACTTTCTTTTCAAGAATATTTTTATACTGTTCAGAAATTTATCTCAATAAACTGAAATTTATTATGGTGAATTTGAGCATATGTGAAATGTTGAAAAGAAATGAGACAGGTCTAGCAAAGTTTTAGTACGAGCAATTAACTAACAATATATGTTCAAATATTAAAATGAAATTGAACATGATCATAGAACATGTTAACATGTCCTAATGCATTTCTTTATTTAACTCTTCAATTATTGAATACCCTACACCATTTTAATTTTATAGTAACTAGCTTACTGTATTAAATTGTAGAATTCAATTTTACTCTTTTTTATATATACTTTACTTGCTAGACTGCGATCTCAGATTATTCTGGAAAAAAAGTCATATTTTACTGTGTAATAAATTTTTCTACATATGTATCGAATGTTTATACTTTCAGCTGAACTGTGCAACGGAAATTAAAATTTTATATTTTTCAACAAAATCTGACAACTTTTGTCGTAAGGTGTTCGTTATCATGATTTAGTCCATTAATTTTAATAAGTCAATAGTAATATAAGAAAATGAAATAGCCACAGTTATTTGAATTATATTTATTATTATCTCAGAATAATAAAAAATCAATACTGCGATACGAATGGTAAGTTGAAACTTTCACACATTCTTGAAAAAAATGATTAATTGAAAAATTTCGCATAAAACATAATAGCAATACGAAGCATACCAA
>BMAW01099497.1:0-31010 GCA_019974015.1 Nephila pilipes | reverse complement strand
CGAATTCTTTAGTAATGAAAAACATAAAATTATTAATAGTTTCTAATGAAAACAAATTACTTTATTCCAGAGTTTGCAACTCCTTAAAGATTTTTGAAGTATGTGAAAAATCTAATTAACTACAAAACTTAAGCTATTTAAAGCTTATTCTCTGCAACGAAGCGTTTAAAGCAATTTAAAAAAAGTTGATCATAAGAAAATAATTCTGAGAAAAATTCTGCATTTCTTGAATATTATAGTAACTGCTTCTTCGCGAGTAAAGAATAGAATTTAGTTTTACTGGAAACTTTAAGAATTAATTTAAATTGATCTTTAAATGCAACAAAGCATTAGAGGTAGTTCTAAATATCTAATATCTTATTTAAAAAACTACTGGAAAGGAAATGGAACTAAATCTCTACTAAAAACTACTGGAAAGGAAACTACTAAACTACTAAACTACTGGAAAGGAAATGGAACTAAATCTCTGATGGAGTAATCATTCTCTTTATTTCATGCAACTTGTGTTCCTAGTATAATTCTGCCACCATGAACCTTGTTCGTTAGTTGCAAAAAAGTCGGAAAGAAAACATTTTACCTTAAGCTTCCGAAAACATTTCCTTCCTTCTTAAGGTCGATAATCCTTCGTGGGGAAACGCGTTCGAAAAGAAAGTTTCTAATTTGGATCAAGAAGTAATCTTCCATTTTAGGGAAGATGCGGATCTAAAATGTTCACCAATGTTCTAAGTAATTCTCGTGTCCACCATAGACCAGAATCGTTGAATTTGTCTTCAGTCTTCACTACGTGTGATAAAGAAGTCTGAAAATGAAACGTATAAATAACTAAATGTATAAAATATCAATTACTTCACATCAGAAATAGCTGTTTAAATAATATAAATGTTGTATAATGAGTAATAATCTCATTACAGGAGCTTCAAATTTTCTGTAATTTTACTTTTTAATAGGAACTTTTATAGACTAATGCAAACCAGTAAACTGAGTTACTAGCTAGTAACATATTTGTGCTTTTTTATCCTTTTCTTATTTTTAAATAATTTTTAATTTAGCGAGAAATTTCCAATCACGTTTTAGAGCATTTAAGAGTCATTATTATTACGAGATCGGTTCCTAAATATATGCGTGTTCAGAACGGAAAATAGGGGTGAGCGTTGAGGACGATGAAGTTTAATGGTGCAGGAACCAGATGCGACTGTGCTGCTCAAACAAGGAATAAATGTTTTTAGACGATTGAAAAAAATTTGAAAAGATAAAAGTTGGTTTGCAAGAAGTATCGAAAATACTGAAAGATAGCCAAGATAGCTTTGGTGCGCATCACCAGTGTTTTACAAAGATAATGAGCCAATGGGAAAGAAAAGGATTTCTAGAATATATCTCTATGGATTTTGATACTCATACTTAACTAAATTACTTTTTAAGGAAAATCAGTTATAAAAATATTTTAACGTAATAGTTTCTTGTGTTGTTATTTAAGTATTGCAGAGAATAAGGTGAAATAGGGATTAATTCTATTGTAAAAAACATTCTTGGAGAATCAATTCATAATATACGGTAACTCAAGACGAAAATTTAAGAAAGGCCAGCATTCTATCCATTGAAATCAACAACAAACAAATAAGAAATCTTGAATGATGCAATCAAGCGTAGAAGATAAGAATTGCATCCAATATAAATTACAATTACACTAATTTTCAAAAATTTTATTCGTTCGCATTATTAATTTGAAATCTTAATAATATCCATTAAAAATTAATAAATGTTGTTATTTTACTGAAGTTTAGAAAGTATAACATACACGGCCCGGTTCAAAAAGTACACATGCTTGAAATGGAAAATAGAATATTAAGAATAAGGAATCGGAATGAAGTAACCCGCTATAATATTGATAAAAGGTCGTTTTTTATTATTTTTTGGGGAAGTCCATGAATATAATGTCTTATACATTTCCAAAAATTATTGTTATATTTTTTTAGACTTTAATAATTATCTTCGACTTCTTTCGATCAAATTTTAGGAAACATTCTATTGTTTCGATTTATGCTTGGATTTCAGTGTATGATGATGAAACGTGGTGTTATTGACGGGGAAAACTAGATGAAAAATGACGACAACGAAATGATGGAGCATCAAGTAAGTTCTCAATTCCGTACGAATGGTTGCTTAAACAAAACTAACCTATGGTGCAGTAATTTTAATGACATTTTACAGATATACGCACAAAATGATAACAACAACTTGTCTTAATTATACCATCTATGGATAGGAACGGGTACTTTTGAACTACCCATGTATGATTAAATTTACAGACTGAATTTTAGAAAGGAATTGATCGATTGACATATTTATTCATAAGTATAAAAAATATATAATTAAATATATTTAAAATGTATTTAATCTGAGTTTCAGAAAAAAAATACCCAACTGGCATATTTATTTACATATATAACGATATTAATAATAAAATATTTAGTAAGAGAGTGGAATGTTAATTAGTTTATTATCTTTATGAAGTATATTGTTCGAATTATAGCTTAATATCTTCATTAAACATAATAATTTCTCCCGTTTTTAATTAAATATCATATTAATAAAGTTTATATGATCTTATGTTATGTTAATTAATTATATTAAAGCTCATTTTAATTGTATTTTTAATCTTTAAGACTCTCACGTTATCTAAATATTTTTTAACTAAATCTATATAGCTTTCTTCATTCATTAGAGCTTTCTTCGCATTCATAATTCATGAGTACTATTTTAATAATACAAAATCAGTGCAGCTAGAGAAATATATAATATGATCAGTTTTAAAAGTACATCGCTCTCATATGGTACTCTAAATGACAGTATTGAATATATCGTGTGTAGAGAATTCGCAGTCTTATATCAAAATTCCATTTCAAATACGAAATATATAGATATTGAAGTTTTACAAAAATGAATCAAAATTTTAATAAATACTGAATTCCGTCTACTTTCTAAAATTTTAAAGGGACGAATATATTTAAATGTTCCAGAATTCTAAAATGTTTTAATATTTGAATTCATCTAATGACTCTAAAATTATTGAAACAGTGATGCTAGATTCAGCGATCGAGATCCTACTTTCAATGAGAATTTTCGTACCATCAATGGATCATATTTAAAATTCTACAATACGATTAAGCCAAATGATATAAATATAAAATTAATTTCTGCTATGGAAACTGGTAAATAAATATCGGTTTCCATAGCAGAAGTATTTATTATAGCAATACTATAGAAATCGGGAGGTTCAGGCGAAATGACATGTCTGTTATATCTTATATATAGAAAGACAAATTAAACATTTTTAAAATGCAAAATAGGCTATCACATAAATTTACGGCCCCAGCGAAAATGTGTTAATAACTTGAATGGGTAATGAGATATGTAAGCGTCTAAATACCACTCTTCCACTGACTCATATCAGTAGGTTGCAAAGGATCCAGGATATTTATTGTTCAAAAAAGTTGTTTTAGTATTTTTAATGGTTCGCATCACACGATTTCTTGTTGCCTAAAAGTGAAATCTGCAGTAACTCATTCATTATAATACATTACATTTGGTATGTAAAAGACATTATGGGTTTAATTAGATTTAAATATTGTTAGGTAATACGAGAATGGCTCAAGAAATACATGTCTTGTACGACACAGAATACTAATTAAGGCAAGTTGGTGTTATCAACTATTATACGATGTAAAAAATTGACTTTTATAACCGATTAGTTTCAATTTAGCAGAAATTTGCTTCCGAGTTAAAATTTGATTTTCTGCCGTATCGAGTTGACATCGTCGATGAGTTCTAGATTCATAATGACACTCCAAAAACGAAGCAACAATCAAACTATAGGTAACTTCTGGTTGCAAAGAAGGCTGACATGATCTCATCATGTTAGACTCGGAATCGTTATGACAATGATTTTGGGGGCTGCAAAGGACGTCATACTCATGTACTTCTTCGAAAAAAGGAAATTGACCATTAGACAACACTATGGTTCTCCGATAACACGATCCCATAACTAAATTATGGCCATTCGAATAACCCCAATCCCATTTAATGGACTTAACACTGGTACTGTTAGAACCATCCTCGATTTTAAATTATAATATTAGGGTACAGATTTGTGACAGTCAGGAAGAAAGTTTCAAATTCATAACGCTGAACAAAATACTTGAATTTCGCTTCTCCAAGTTATGAGTATTCTGAATAATGAGAGATTTTGCGTTTGTATCAAAACCAAGTCTCAAAACTTTTCTAATGTGCAAAAGTGAAAATTGTAAGAGTGACATCATTTCTTACGACCACCTTCGATTCCGTCTCCCGGTAGCAGTGGATAGTTTGATAAGAATGTGCGCACTCAGGTGCCAACCTCGTCACTTGACCGAGGTCTAAAATTACAAAGTCAGTTGCCCATCATCCTCGTGTTGCTAATATTACGCGTTGATAATCTTACCAATTAACAATCTCTCAACTAAGTTAGAGAAAACTTTACAGGGATATTTTAATCAACTCGACGGAAACAGTTTTCACAGGGTGGCTACTTATCATGAAGAATTTTTAATTTTCGCTGGAGGTGTGGCTTCCACCGATAGGAAATAGATTGACGAGACTTGAGGGCACTCTATTGATTTTTAATTTCTCACTCAAAATAATTTCATTCCCAATAATTGTAGATAAGTATATATATCTCCCTTTCTGTACCCTTTTGTTTGCTTGACATTAGCACAAACATTTAAATGTCATGACATATAATATATCAGTACTCATATTTTTTTTATGTTCACCCTACTTTCAAATTTCTTGTTGTACCTGAATGCTACATTTGTCCTCTCTAAGATGCATTTATTTTCTTTGTTCCGAGATGTTGTTGGGGTGCCGAGAATTGCAGATGATAACCCACATTTAAACGAGAGCTTACAGCAATGACGCGTTATTGCAACTTAAAATTTTTGCTCTTCCCAAAAAGGAAAGAAAAATATCGAAATGGACATCACTTTTATGTGTACTCTCTACGAGATAAATTCAAATATTAAATCTTAGATTCGAGAACAACCACCGTTTTTTTTCTCTCACGACTGGTTTTCTCGGCATATCCCGCATTGTTGCAGTTGCGTTGGAAGGGATG
The DNA here is from genome assembly GCA_019974015.1 of Nephila pilipes. Lineage (NCBI taxonomy): Eukaryota > Metazoa > Arthropoda > Arachnida > Araneae > Nephilidae > Nephila > Nephila pilipes. Next base: position 25,861 of record BMAW01099497.1, on the reverse strand, counting down.
ACGAAAATAATATAGAACGTAACATGGAGAATACATAGAGCTTTCAGGTACACGAAATGGGAAAATAGAATTATAAATAATTCCAAAATAAATTTACGTTCATGTAGACATTACTTTTCAAACAAGACTAATAATATAAAATAATAATATAAATAATATAATAATATAAATAAATCGACATTATAAATTAAAGAAACAATGTTGTTTTGAATCAAAAAATTGAAATACGGATTTATCAATCTCTACATAATAATTTTTTCAATTCTTAATAATAAATCAATAATATTATTTTCAATTCTTTAAAGTCTTAAAAACCACTGAAAAAAATATTTTAAAAATCATCATTTATGTTTCGACCCGTTCTGGATGCTACCCTTGAGGTGACCGGGAATGACAGAATAGTCCCATGTAGCTTATGCATGTCGTAAGAGGGGACTAAAATGGGTACCCAGCGTCTGGGGATATAGCCGGGCATCATGTCCCTTGGGATTATATCAGGGGACCTCAGAGACTTGCCTTCTTTAGGTAAGTACAAGCATCATGACCCCGAGGTACCCTAGTGATCTTTTTCTTTCCCTTGGGGTTTACTGTCTTTGGTAAACATGGGTGACGCGCCCCCTGGATACCCTAATGATCCTTCTCTATTTTCGACCCTCCTTCTTGTCCAGCAATTTATCTTTTCCTCAATTTCTTCTCGTCTAGACCACAGTTAATTCTTGTTTGGCGCATCATAGCCATATTTGGCTCATGTGTCAATAAACTTTACTTCCTTCCATGACCTTTTTGTCTATCAATCTTTTTTCAATATTTTAATGTCTAGATCACAGATTTACCTTGTTTGACGCAGTATGGCCAGATCTGGCTCTTGCGCCAATAAGACTTCACTACCATCATCTATCATCACCAGTTCTGGATGCCATCACAAAAGCATTTATTTTAGTTTTATTTTGGTGAAAAAATATTCCTAAGGTATTTCATTATTTTTCAAAGAATTTGTATCAGGAATACTAATATAAACTTCAATTATTAAACAAGAAATTCTTCATATCATTACCTTTCAGTTTTATTTTAAATTGATATAATAATATTTTTGGGACATAATTTTTAAAAAGATAAACTAAATATAAAAAAGGAAGTAAAAAATAAAGTTATATGCAAAGTTTTGAAAAGAACCGATTTAACTACACAAAGGGAGCTTATTTTTTTAAATTATTATTAATTTACTCTATTAAATTATAAGAATTAAAATAAAAGATGAAATATCGAAAAATAGACATTACTAAACGTTTCCGGTATTAAAATTAAGAGAAGAGATAAATTATTAAATTGAACATATTTAAATTAATGTAACTAAAATTAAAGCAAACGATAAATTATTAAATTGAATATTATATCAGCTATAAGTAATTCAAATCAAAGCAAGCGATAAATTATTGAATGGAATATAATATAAGCTACATGAAATTAAAATTAAAGCAATTGATAAATTATTAAATTGAATATATTTAAGCTAATTGTTATTAAAATTGAAGCAAACGATAAAAAATTGAAAGTGATCTGGCGCACCAAATGAGATCCAATATAGCAATAGCCCTTTGGGGGACCAATGAATAATAAAATGTTTAATAAGTGTGGAAAAAAAGAATGAGCAATTAATAATAAAAAAGAAAATAAATAAATTATATCAAATGAAAAGATATTTAGATTAATTACTTCACTAAAAAATTCGTGTATATAACGTTTCAATTCTTTCGTATGTTAAAAAGAGTTCCTTTTCGTTATAATGCACGATTATTCTATTTAATATAGATTTGTAATCTTGTCTATGACTTAACTAATGCAGAATCCAACTAAACCAAAACTATTCCATTAAATTAAACATTCATTTTACTTCTCTATTCAAAAGTAGTTGAATCTTGAATATTGCAAGAGTTTTTTACTTCACCGAACACATACATTGGATCTTGAGAATAGTATATTTAATGTGAGAGTAACGCTTTACAACTGCAAATAGAAACAAATTGTTTATCAGTATATTCATACATTATACATTCACCTACCTATTCTTGTATGTGGCCACGGTATACTAATGGTCATGGTAAAGGACTCCAGGCCGATGTTGATTTCGTCGAGTCACGGATTCAAGCCCTGATTTCCCTAAGGATCCGCCATTCAGAAGGGGTGACTCACGGGTCATATACATTCCTGTTGGAGTGGTGTGTAAGTTTTGACAGCTCAGGGGTCGTCGTCGTCACTTGATCCAGATTCAATATTACGAGGTTCGTCACCAATAAATCTTGCGTTGCTTCTCAGTTCAACGTTACTAAACAATCGAACTAATTCTTCTATATTCCATTCATGAAGTCTCTACGAAAAGTTTGGATCTGGATGATTAATTTAGAAATAAACTTGACGTGCAAACATTCGATGGATAATATATTTAATTGAAAATATTTTTCGCCCAATGTCACGTAACTCGGGTATCATCACACTGAAGGAGTGTCTACATCCTTATTCTAATGTAAGGAATTGAGGAAACATTGTCGAGAACATTGAGGAAAAAAGCAAAATGGTTTCTTACATTGTCAATAAGAGAGAGGAAAGAGTCCTCTATCAACTACTCACAGCTCCCTAGACAAAGACATAATTTTTCTTTATCCATCCAAAGATATTGTTTGGCCGGAAAAGTTACATACCCAAAAAATTTAGAGAACTTAAGTCCCAAACATACGGCTGAAAAGAATGGAAAAGGAAAGTTTTCTCAAGATATTTTTCAAGAAAGTTTAGTAAGGAAAATATTTTCTTAAAAAAATTAGAAACATTTTCTGAAAAGAAGAGTATATCATAATTTAAGCTATGCTCATATTGGAATTACTATGAGTGCTATCGTCGTTGAAGAAATAACAATGAATTTAAAAGGAAATAACATGAAATCATAGCTGTATCTCTTCCTGTCTCTTTCTGGCCTATTTTTCTATATGTTTTCAAAGGAAAAAAGCTAAATATTTTACAAACAAATATATACTTAAGGAATTAGATTAATTAAAAAAATTTTACCAAAAGGAGTAAATGTAATGCTTTCGGAAGTGGTTAACGTGGTGAAATTCGTTGACGCAGAAACAAGTTATAAAACTCAACACGATTGATCCTTCAATTAAATACTTTGAGGGAGGAGTCATTGTGGACTGTTGGTGTTTAAAAATTAATCGTAACTGAAATTATGATGTATTATTTCATGCTTGATAACTTTGCCAAACAATATGCGGCATCTGTCAGCACATCATAGCTTGAGAGCTAGGGGATCTTTCAGCATTATAATGATTCAAAGCATTCATCAAAGATTGTGTAAAAAAGTGTTTCTTTCATAAAGTACCTTCATTAATCCATACTCCTCCTTAGTCACCAGATTTATTGCCCATCAAACACGCATGGGAGGAACTCGACAAAAGCGTTAGAAAGTACAATGAAAAAATTAATTTTTGCAATCGTGGTACGATATAACGTCAGATTCCAAAAACATCTTATAGCATCAGTGCCAAGAGGATTGCGAGCCACCGCTACATGCTTTTTTTTTCATTTTACTTGACATACACATGCGAACTTTTGTGCAATATTATTTAAATTAATTTTTTTTGTTTAAAAATCTGAAGTGATCCTTTTTTTCCCATAAAAATACTCGAAGCTAGTTAATATTTCAATATATAAGTATTAGAGCTTTTCAGTTCCTTATTTATTTAAAATAATTAACAGTTTTAAAGGTACTTTGATTGAGTGATTGTTTAATTAACGTCACACTTAAAAGCAACATGAGGTCTATTGATGACGGATCTTGTAATTTTGAATGGCTATCAAGTAACAAGGACGATATCTGAATTGACCCATCCCTCTCCAAACGTGTACACCACATTAACGGGAGGACAAGGAACTTCGATAAAATTAATATTTATCGGCTTCATTACCCAGTAGGCTTTAAAGCGATATGAGGACTCGAACTCACGACTCGACGGAAACAGAGCCGGGGCTGATATCTTACGAACAGGACCACTAAGCTTTCGCGGCTATATTTTTGAAAGTGTTTTGTGACTGACTGTATAATATATGAATTATTTCATAAGAATTTGTTTGGAAATACTCCAACATACATAAATATTTTTTTAATTATTTTTATTAGATACAAAATACATTGTAGACAGCCAGAAAATCTTTTAAATGTCTGACTTTTTAAGCAACATCATGTATCTCAAATACAACCTCAGTAGAATTCAATGCATCAATTCATGCAAGTCTTCCATCTGGCTTCGTGAGAGACATTTTTTCTTTCTATTGCAAGTCAACATTGTCATTTAAAATGGCATCGAAATAATCACTGAAAACGGTTTTTTAGATCAAATATAAAAGGAGGGTTTCATTTTCTCCGGTTTATTTTCAATATTTGGCGAGACAACAAAAAATTCTCTTCAGAAAAAAGTAAAGTTCAGAAAAAATAAACTCTGAACTTGCTACTTAAATAAATTTTTTGAGCCTTTTGATTCTCTAACTGTGACAAGATAGTTTAATAAGTTTCAGGATCCACACAAACACTCATAAAATATTGCTATAGCACGACAAATACTCTGTAACTTTTTAATAACTTTTAATTGACATCAAATGGCAGTAACCATTTAAGTAAATTATGCTGTTTCTAACCAAGTGCCAATAGTTTGGATTTTTTTCGAATGCTGCGATTAGTTGAAGTTTGTGAATGCATAAAAGATTTTGGTACATTTGTTTTTTCTATAGAATCGAGCTATTAGAATGTATAAAGATTAAGGTTAAAATAATTAATGTCAAAAAAAAACTGAAAAATTGTGTTTAAAAGACTTTCATAACATCTACATCTGATCTAAAGATATTAAGCGCGAAATAAAGGGGAAAAAACGAGAGCGAAACTATAATTTATGAATAAATACACAGTTTGAGCATTATATGGATTTGATGTGTTTCAAGTGTAGTATTGTTTGAATTTGTAAATTAAAGTTTTTCATAGGAAAACTTGTATAACATTGTACTGTAACTATTTTTTTCAAAAAAAAAAAAAAAAAAAACCTAACCAAATGCTTAAGGCTCCTGTGAATGCAAAAAATGCACAAATAAAGAAGTATTTTGAGGAAATAAATAATTCCTCTGATTTTTTGTAATATTTTACATCTATTTAAATGATTGTTTTAAAAGGCTTAAAGGTTTGCATATCATTGCTTTAATTAAATATAACAGTCGAAGTCGTAGCTGGAAAGTAGAAAATATTTAGGAAAATATTACGTTTATAAAATCAAAATGGCAGCGGATGAGAGCTTCAAAGAAATTAGTAAAAATGTTGTACAAAAAACCAACGTTTTTATATGGTGGAAAAGTTTATTAAAAAAAATTATTTAAATATTAGTGAAAACTTTGTAAAAAACCTCATATCTCTCTCGTCTTTAAGATCACTCTCTCTGCGAAATTCAATATATCTCTCATAGATGGCGCCAGGTTACTAAGCAAATTATGTTTCTAAAAAAATTATTGAAATATTAGTTAAAACTTGTCACAAATGTCTAAATATTGCATTGTTAGGCGAATAAGAAAGATTCCCAAAGTTCCAGAGCTCCAGCTTAATGGGAAGTTGGTTAAATTAACGATCAAAAATTTGATGACACACACACTCACACACGCACCAAGTGAAATTCAGAAAAACGTTTTAAAAACATATTTTAGTCCACAACTTGGCGACATAAAGTAAAATAGCGCAAAATTCCACAAAAATTGAGGTTGAATTAAAGGTAGTATATAATAGGTTACATTACAAGGTTTGCCAATTAAGCATATATATCTCAAATTTTGGTGTTATTTTATTTTCTGTCTCATGGTGTAGTCTAAAATAGAATCAAATTAAGGAATTTAATGGAATATAAAAAATATATTAGCTCAATTGCATGAGAATCAATCATGTATGTTCTTCAACAGCTTTTAAACTAAGGCACTAGTAGAATACGTATAATCTTACCTTGTTTTGAATATCGTTCGAATAAAAATATCTGAAATGATGCGAAACTATTGATTCCTTTTTCGATAAATGTAGAAAAAAGAAAGATTTCTAATAAAGTAAGTAATAGTATCGTTTTTATAACTGAACAAGTTGCACATAAAGAATATTTTTTTTCATTAAATTAGGTTAGTTGATGCGTGTGTGAATTTCGTAGCTCGGATTCCTCATATGACAAATTCTGCCAAACATGTGATACAAAGTGAATTCCTCACATTTTCTTAACATTGCGTGATAGAAGGAAAACATAAAAAAAATATTATTGGCAAACAAGGTTATGCTACAAAAAATTAGAAGAACCCCGATCCACTGATTTCCATGGAGTGAATGAAAACGAAACGGTGAAAGTGGCTTAAAATCCAAACACGAAGAAAACAATGTTTGTGGAGAACGAGTATTCCTATTTGACTTTTGTGCCATAACTCAATCAAATAAAACTAACATTAAAAAGTCAATAACCACAAGGAATGACATTACACAAATCTCACACAAGTATTTATTCAATAGACCTGCACTATAATGTTTGATGGATTCCTGCTCTCCAAGATAACGCCCTAGATAGATTCACCCGTTAAACTAATACCGAATTGAGAGTGTCTTATCCAAGTCTTCCCAGTTGAGGTTGGCTTGATTTCTTGACTTCACTATGATTACTATCGCCAGTAGCAACTCTTGATCTTATCTACCACCTGTAAGGCATATACTCAGCGCTAGTGCCACTCGACCTCTATCCTGTGAATTTCACTTTGCTTATATTCTTTCCCTATCTAAACCACTTCACTTTATTTCTACTTGCCTCTAATTTGCCTCATCACGTTTCACTTTGGTTGGGAAGAAATTATTATTTGCAGCAATAAATCTCAATTAAAGTACCCAAGGTTAGTGAAGAGATAACCACGAATAGCTTAACTTTACATATTTATGCATTAAACACCTAATGTGTATTAATAAACACTATTAAATACTAATTTGTTACTTATGAAACTTCATTATGAAACAGGTACTTTATGATTGATCAGATGTGGAAATGTGGAGAGTGAGATACCTACTCTGATATCGTTCTCTGCATTTGATAGTGGTTCAAAATTATGAAGTTCTTTTGGCAATAGCCCTCCATTTACTTCTCTATGCAACTTTAATAAAACATTCATTCATTCATATCGACATCATTAAGAATTATATCATTATACTGAAATTTTCTTTTTAAATAGGAATATTTTCTTCGCAAAAATTTAGTTTATTTTTTGTTTTGGGGTTTATTTGTTGGTGTATAAAGTCTTAAGTATATAGTTTACTTTTAATATTTCTTTTCAAAGCATGAAACACTGCAATATTTACAGAGGAAGTTTCTCGTCTGAGTGCAGGAGCAGCAATTTTAGATGGCACTTTAGAAGGCTGATATGCAAATGTTGTTAACGTAAGTACTGTATTAAATAAAGACTTTGCCTGAATTTTTAGACAGTATACAATCTGAAGATGACGAGAAAGATAAATAAGGCATCTGATTGGATGAAGGTAACAGATTTTTTGCATGAGAAGTAAGTTGTATTGCTTGGAAGCAATTGAAGGTTTTTAAGGAGATCTTAGTGATTTGAGTATATTTTGTTTGTCATAAAGGAAAGAGCTAATTCCAAAGCTGCGAGGTAAGGTGTTTCAAAATTTTGTTGCAAAAATGAAATGCGTTAAAAATGATCCATGTATTTTGTAGAAACATGCAGTTTACATATTTTTCTACACTATATTACAGAAATATGGATAACAGAAAAAGTAGTTCAAACTTTATTGATCGACGATTTTTCTACTACTTCTGAGTGTCAGGGTGGCAAAAAAACAGATAATAGAAGCGAAAAAAAATATTTAATGTGATATACATCTGATTGACTGATTGTATGAAATCCAATAGTTCGGAATCCTTAAGGGATGATATATTGTGCCAAACTGAAATTGAAAATTTCTCCTTTGTTCCATATAAATCAATTTTAAATTCAAGCTTTTCGATAGAAAATAAAATGAAGATTAACAAAATTATATGTATGGTGTAAAACCCAAGTCATGTAAAAAGAAAAAGATATTTATGTGAGTGTTTTCTAAATCAATTCAATTAATCCGTTCGCTCCTAGACTATCACATGCGATAGGCTTGCGTTCGTTCACCTGTGCCCACCGTATCACATTTGATAGGCTCCATGAGTGTCTTCTACGTCCCAAAGTATTAATAAAGATACGCTTGATGAGAACATTTTATTTGATTTTTTGTAATGTTACTATACTGTGTTATAATACCGCGAAATCTATATAGGTATGTTATTTGGAGTGTTGACCTTGGTGAAATGGGGTTAGATTTTTTTTTCTGGCTATCAGGAGGGGGAGGAGTAATTGTTAATAGCACGTGCTGCGGCGCAACTCTTTAAATGTACTGACATGATTTTAAGGGCGCACTTTATTCGGTTTGCTTTTTTCTTTCTTGCTTACTTCTTCGAAGTTCGAAGGAGAATTTATGGCCCTTTATAGGGGTTAAGGCTTTCGGTAGCAGATGTACCCAGCTGTTAGTTTCTTTCGGTCGATTTTTATTTGTAGCGACAGTCATGACGAAAAGAAAGTATTTATCTGATACTGAGATTTGAGAACTAATGAATGAATCTGACTGTAATGTTAACGAAAATAATTCAGATCTGTACATAGACATTAAAGTAAAAAAAAAAAAAAGATGAAAAAGAAATGCCCTTTGCTCAAAATCTTGCATGAAGCGACAAAATATGTGTAAGACATGTGACGTTGGACTATGCATTGAATTTTTTCTTATAAATATACCATACAACAAAATAAGATTTATTTATATATATATATATGTTCCATGTAATGGTACATCATTACACCATGAAATTTATGTAACAAATGTAAATATATTTTGTATTTTCTTAAAAGATATGATTTTTATGTAATTATTTTATGTAAAAACATAGAATTTTGGATTAAATCTTTTTTTCTTTCGTGTATATTAAATGTAATGCATTTTAAATAACATATGTAAATACCAAAATATTTTAATGAATAGCCTATTTTAGAGGAATTTTTTTCACGAATTAGGCTAAATATCTAAAATCGTCTGGGCACAGTGTGACACTCCACAGTATGAAACCACGGACCCAGAGAAGCACTTCTTTTTTCTCCCTCCGGTAGCGAAAGGGTTAAAGAAAGTGTTTATGATTTAAAATGTTTAAATCGAAAAGCATTGAAAATAGAGCATATGGTCAAAATGTGTATCACAGTCAGAGGGGAAAAAATGATTATATCTAGATGGATATTCTTTTTAATTAAGGTTAATAAAAAGTTCAATATGTCTATCCTCATAACTTTTGTAGAGGGGCTTCAAATTCGTATAGTTTGGATGGTAACACTTTCACTTGAGACAATTATATGACGACAGTGGTTATCAGGTAGGTGTAGTTCATGTGCAACTCTACTTTTATCGATGCATGTCTGATTTGCGTCTTATGACACCAGATGATAAATTTATTTCTGACAGGAATAGTTATTATGTGCATTTTAAGATCACGATAACATCACTGTATATTACTATTACTGAGCCTTAAAAATAAGCTTGCAGTATTCAATAATGCTTTTGCATGCTACTTTTGTGTAGTAGAAGCGGTATGCAAACGTCTCCTCCATGCGATTATCTTCATTAGCATCTTCTGTTATCAAAATTTTGTAATATATTTTTCATCCCATACAAAATCATTTACCTTTGTGAATATGAATCTACAAAATGCATATATCTTAACTTATATTTCTCCTTTTAAATCTTTCTTCTTATAGTATACTTTAATTTCAAGTACAAGTACAAGTTTGTCGGACATGGCATGAAGTTTGAGAATATACAAATACCTGGAAATTTTATATCAGTGAAGAGGATTTGAAATTCTAAGCAGGGAGAGACAATGCAAATAAGCAGTAATTATACATATAGATAACTATAAAGTGCTAAATCATTAGTTTAAATGTTTATTCATTAATGGAGTTCAGATTTTTTTCGGATGAAAATTTCTCTAACTTATCAGACACTCTATTTTGACAAATTTCTGATGATTTTCGACTTCTTTAAAGGATACCAAGACTCACAAAAGATTATGTGACATATATTCCGAGATTTATGATGAATAACAATTGTCAATTGATCCAAAAAAACGCTTCGGTGAGGAGAGAGTAGTTGGATTGTAAAGCAGATGCAGTTTAAATTTCTGTAGAAGTGAAAAAGAATAACATATAGGTCTGCAGCAAACGGGAAGCCTACTTACATTCAGCAGTGCTTAAGGAAACGTCTGAGATTTTTGTTGAATCTAAAAGCTCAAATTATAAATTATGCAATACAGAGTTACTATATAAAAAAAGTGCAGAAAATGAGATAGAAGAAAAGTAACCAGTAGTAGTTATTGAAAGGGAAATCTTCTGTAGCAATAATAGATTGGAGTATCGAATGTCAAAAGAAGAAAGGAAAGGAGATCAACAGAAGAATGGAGGAATTAGCAGACATCAGATATGTAATAATAATTACTTGTTCTAACCAAACATTTATTATGATTAGCACTCTTGCGTCGAAATGTATAACCAGTCAACGTTCGTTGTGCTGCGAGGGAGTGAAAAGCGAATGGCATTATGTGAATATGTTAAAAAATAAAAATGTAAAAGGAAACATGGGGATTTTATTTGTATGTGAAAGAAACAATCTGTCCGTCGAGATGTGGGTGGGTGTGTAAACATTTGATCCACGTCGTGCCTGAGCGAATTATACGACTGAGAATTTGTGTTTTTAGTGAGAATTTTGACCTACGAATAATAATGGCTGTAATAGTCACATAGTGGCAGCAAAAACGATCTTCATGGCGTCCAGTGCCTAGACCACTCTCTCTCAAAATAATAGTGTGAATAAGTCATTATTACATTCTTTCCATTACGTGTTTGTCTAGCTTAACTGAGCTAAAAAATTTTACACGTATTTATTTTGGATGATAAATTTAATGAATGCCAAATAATAAAATAAGCCATTAAAACTAGTTATTGAATAAATTCAATTTGGCTCAACGTTCCATTTTGCTCTTAAAATTTAGAGTAAAAAATATTGTTACGCAAAGTGCTAAGTTTGAAAGAAATCCCATGTTAAAAAAAACTCGTTTTTTATTGGATTAAATTCTTTTCAAAATTCAAATTCCGTATATTAAGCCCAAACAAAAAAAAGTTTTGAAAACGATAATTTGAACATTTAAGAAGCGATGCATTAGTAATCGTGTCAAGGGCAGGGACGACAGTTTTATAGAAAAAAGGTGACATAATTCTAGAATATAAAGCACTGAAAGTGTTGTTGAAATGCAATCAGGCATTCCAATAAATGAAAGTGAATTGATGAATTTATCGGATCTCGATTTTGAATGGGCTTTTAAAGTCTACGAATGACATTTTTTTTCTTTTCTTTTTCATAAATTTTGCCTTCAAAACACCAAAAATTTATAATTCCTCTTTTCTTGTAAATTATATTTACACATTATCTATGGTATTCTAATATAATTGCTAGAGAACTTTAAGGTACATTTCCGTTACTCAGATGCAAATTTCACCCACATCTTATTTTTCCTTTTGCGACGAGTCAAAAAACCATTAATCTAAACAGTTTGGAAAATAGAACCACTTATTTGTATGAAAAGAATGATCATTTCATTTAGAATTATTTTCCGCATAAACTTAAAGTATTTAAACCAAAGAGATAAAATAGAGCTGTATTTGTCGATTTATCGTTTACACTCGGTATAGAACTTATTTTTATATGAACTAGTATATCAGTACATCAATCGAACCAATTAGTTAGAAAAAGCTACACAATGTTTTGGCTATAAGACATGAAATTTCTGGAAATATTTTAACGATTCGGTGTTCGCAAAGCATACCTCTGCACTGGGTTGAATGAATATCTGTACAGCGTATAGTTGTATTTAAAACAATACAAAAATTTCAAATTTACCCGTAAACAGAAGTAAGCAGAACGCCAGTAAAAACATGTATTTAGCCATGTTGAAGAATTTTAAAAAAAACTAGCAACAGGTTGTTATTCAGCATCATTACGCCTACCTTATATACACATTTCAGAATCAGCTAAAATTCCATGCATCGTAAAAGTTCGCTGAGGGAGGTTTTTGTGAAATTTCCTGTCTAGTCCTATTTCATTACGCATTGTCTTTGTTCAGAACAATTCACAGCCTTTGCTAAGTCTGAATCAAATTTCCGAACTAAATCGGTAGTTGATTTTATTGTTTATGTGTGCATGAATTCATTATGTAAGTTTTTAAATGTAAAAAAAACATTCTTAAAAAACACCTCTAGAAATAAATCATTAACGAACTTTTTTCTGCCCAGTGAAAAACCTCTTTCCAATTCAAAGGTAATCTTCCTTCTTCAAAATGATGAAAATTACATTGATTTGTTCACGAGCTTTTTTGCTATGTACCCCTCTCCGATTTACATCATGTTATATAAAATTTTAATTTTAGCAATTTTTTCTATCATTTTTAAGTGTGAATGTAATAATAACATTCAAATGATAAGTGTCTGAGAAAAAAGTAATTACAAAGCAAAGAAAATATTGATATACCATATCAAAACATTTTCACAATTGAAAGAAAAATTCCTTTCCTAAAAGGCTAAAGAAAGTGGAAAGAAAAATAATATAAGTAATGTAAGAAGTAATTCTGAATGATTCAGTTTTAATAGTTCGATAGAATATACTAGTATAAAATAAAAATGTAAATTAAATATGAAACTCAGATTATAAGCTATAATGCTCTTTTTGTGCGTTGATTTAAAAGCTTTAAAGTCATTCAAAGTATTATAGTAAATTATATAATAGATTTGTAACAAAATAGTCCACAATTCATATAATTTTACTTCGCTTGTCTCATGTTTGTTGATAAAGACTCTAGCCCCTTTTGGTGGCTTATAATTACGGAGTTCCAACTAAGCAAAACTTTTTTGGCCATTCACTAAGAAATAAATTCAAAATCAATGCAACGATGCTACTTTTCAACACAAACAAATATCGTCTGCTTCATACAAAAGAAATTACACTTATTAAAATAATTTATAACAAATCATCATCAAAATAATGTAGGTAAAAGACTCTAAATACGAGAATTTAAAAATGAAAAACTATGAAACATTACCATTTCATTTGATTCTAATTTAGCTTTTTTTGTGGGTACTTTCACTATGTGCACTAAATGGTTGAGAGATATAAAGTAAGGAAGCATAAAATTTTTGAAAAATTATTATTTTTATAAGTATTGAAAATTAAAATTTTACTAAGAAAATTACTATTCAATAGCATTATCTAGTTATAAGAAAATTTCCAGAAGGTACATATTAGTTAAAAAATTAAAATCAATACTTATAAATGTAAGTATATTTAGAGCGTAACTTTTTAATTAACCAAATTATTAAATTGAATACAAAAAGATAGGAATCACCTAACTTAACAATATACAATTAAATATTATTTAAATCACTTGATTGACTCCTTACAGAAAACATGAATTAAGTAATGATATATATATATATATATATATATATTTATATATATATATATATCGATTTCCTTTTCTATAGTTCGTTCTTTTTACATACATAAAAAGTATATTGTTAAATGTTTTGTAAAAATAAAATAAAATAAATTTGTTAGTATTTTACTAATTGTGACTATAAGACCATTAACTTTAGAGAAAAACAAATATTTACATAAACTTTTTTTCCTTATGAAATTTACCCAGTTCTGCATAGAAAAACAGCAAATATAATGAAGGTGTAAGAGCAGCATATCATCCTCCGGCCCTTTGTGAAATAAAATCATCACCCTAGACTCAAATCCGCAGATAAACACAAGTACGCTCAAGAATACTACGTGGAATATTTGTATTAGTACATTTAATTCAATACTTTTCTCTCTCTCTCTCTCTCTCTCTCTCTATATATATATATCCTTTGAGGCATAGTATCCTAATAATTAGTCGGTGGGCTGTTAGAATAGAGAATACGAGTTCAGGAGGTGTCCTCTTCACTTATTTCACCGTGGTTCAAAATTACGAGGTCTTTCGTCAATAAATCTCTGTTGCTTCTACGTCGGTTGGTTGGTAAACAATCAATAAAAATATGAGAAATACCAGCGTACAAGGTATAAGTTAAATAATTAAAAGCTTGATTATTTTGATAAATAGGAATTTACGATACTGCAAGATTTTAGGTTTTCAATACTTTTCATTTTGTTAAATAAAGTTCGTGATTTCTTCAGCATAGTTTTTAAATTTAAAGTAACCAATAAATTCAGTTGATATGGCTTCACACTAAATTTGAAAATAACTTCAGGTGAAATGAACTTCAAAACTGAGTTCATATAAATATACATTTAAGTCTATTACAAAAATAAATATGTATAAAATATAAAATATTTTTATTTATCTCTAGTTGTTTTATATAAACAACTATAATATGTTACAATGCATACTTTTCTTTCTATTTACACAGCAACTTGAAAAAAAAATTCTTTGAAATAAAATTAAACTTATAAATGATTTAATTTCTCTTATTCATTTATTTTCTCCTTCATTCAGGCTAGAAAACACATTCTCTTTTATATCTTTTTAGGGGTTAACTAAAATACGATTTTTATAGCTTCGAAAGGGATGAAAATAAATTATAAATTGGCTCATACAGGTAATTTTAACTAAACAGAGAGCTCCTCAAGTGAAATTACATATGTTACATAAAATACATTTTTAATTCATCTACAGAGAGATTTAAACAATCAATGCTGAATGCTTAGATGTAGACCATCTTACTAATACCAGTAGCATCTGAAATAAGTAGGTTTAAATTGCTTTAAAACTTTTAAGTTTTAAATGAAATTAATTGATTTAATTTGTTTTTAGAGATGTAGATATAAAGTTAATTCCTTCATTCCCTAAAATGTTAGTAGATAAAAGTAAACTTTTCAAGAAACGAATACTTCTGTAACACATAAAGAAAACAGCACTTTCGTAAGATGTACCCCTAATAAGATGTGTTTGAAAAAATAAATTATAGCATAAACTGAATCATAGTTTGATGTTCTTTGTATACA
This sequence comes from Nephila pilipes, assembly GCA_019974015.1. Classification (NCBI taxonomy): domain Eukaryota; kingdom Metazoa; phylum Arthropoda; class Arachnida; order Araneae; family Nephilidae; genus Nephila; species Nephila pilipes. The sequence goes on along the minus strand of BMAW01099497.1, from coordinate 10,644 downwards.
TTTCATGTCGAATTTCGATTCATATTTGTTTCTACAGGAAAGTTTCTATTTTTGTTTCTACAGTAGGTCTACTGGAAAATTCTGCCCATTTAAGAAGTGAAGGAAAATAATACATTGTTCATCCATTTAAAAATAATTATTGTACAATATATTTTCCACCGTTACTTATTGACACCTGCCAGCCTATTGGTAATTTGTAAATATCATTTTCTAAAAATGCCTAGTCCTTAAAGAAGAAGAACTCAAGTAATACTAGGTTGCTGTATGCTTCAGTTTTGAATATTTTTTCTTTCAAATAGTTTTGCAGGAAGATAAAAGTGATAATTAGAAGGTGCTAGCTCTGGAGAATATGGTGGATGAGACTGAAATTCCCAGGTTAGCTCTGCGAATTTTTGGGGAATCGCTAAAGCAGTATATGGTTTGGCATTATGATAATGCATCATAATGTGCTGCATATTGAACATCGCTGACCTCTTTTCTTTCTATGCTTCGTAAAAAACATCGATTTGCTGATAGTATCTCTACGAATTGAGCATTTGGTTCGGTTACAAAAAGTTCGAAATGTATTAGTTCATCGACATCCCACCATATGCACAGCGTTTTCATATTCAGGATCAATCTCGATTTAGATTTGGTGGGAAATATAGTATATGCTGCAAGTAAGCACTTTTTCTAGCGATGTATTCGAAAATAATCCATTTTTCATCACCAATTATCTTCCTTCCCAAAATGAGTTTCTTTTTGTTCCAAACAAACAGATATGTACATATGACGTTTCGATTAAGCAAATTTTTCTCCCTTAACTCACGAGGCACCCATTTGGAATGTTTATTGATCAATCCTAGTAACGAGGAAATTATACTGTACAATAACTATTATTAAACGCATGAAAAATTTATCATTTTCTTCCACTTCACAAATTGACAAAACTTTCAGGATGATTTAATATTTCGTAGTCACTTTAATTGGCGTAAGCTTTGTTTCCCTATGCAAGAGCTAAAAATAAAATTTATTTTCAGGTCATCCAGTCTCTGGAAAATTTTCCAGCCATAGATTTATGCTCAAAAAGCGATTTCTTTTGCTTTTTAATTTTACTTATAATTCCTTTAGTGTTATCTTTAAGGTAGTAATGAATCCTGGTTCTACAAATGACACGTCATGAATGCTAGACTAATGCACATTAAATCTGTGTAGACTTAAAATTCTCTCACTGGATCAGTGAAGAGGAAATAATTTAGTTTACCTGCTGAGGAGTCGTCCTCGTTACTTGAAAGCGGTCCAAGAATCCATGGCTCCTCGAGAGTAATCTTCTGAGTGATTGTGAATGCTTATTTACGTAGCTCTGAGAAGCAATACGAGAAAATTTTGAACCCCCGCAAAGAGACGAAAACGAAACCTGAGCTGGTACCTCCCTTTCTAAACTTCCATATTATTTTATCGGGAAGACTTGGAACCTTGACAGATTTGATGTGCATTAACCTACTAAGATATGAGTCTTTACTAACATCAGGGCTCAAACTTATGCTTCGTCGAAGTGGTGGTAGCACTATAAAGCAGCGGCCACAATAATCTTCTAAGGGCTGAATTAATAAACAATTAATAATATTGTTAATTGTTTTGTTAATAATAACAAATACATTTAATTTAATGATTTTTTTATGAAAGTCCTTCAAAAGCATAGGTTCCAAACCAACTGTCTCTTCACGGACAGAGAAATTACTCAATGCATTATTTTTAAGAAACAACAAGCAGACTCCCGTTCTTTAATATCGCAGGTTCAATAACGCAGGTGTGTGTTTTCAAATATTTAACAACTGATGAAATACGTCCGAAAGCCAAAGGGTGTGATAGGGAAGCTTAAAGGAGCAAGAGCCAGTTATGTCCATGCTGCGTTCAATAAGGTATAATTGTGATCTGAACATTTAAAAAGAATGGGAAAATATAAAAAAATTGATTGAAAAGAATGAACGTGGGAAATAAAGAAAGATTGCATATAACTCTCGGGTGCGCGTAACGTGTTTACCAAAGACAATAAACCCCGTGGGAAAGAAAAAAAATAACTCTAACGTTCCTCAAATGCTCGATGTCCATAACGAAGAAAAGCTCCAGAGAGCGTCCAGGAGTCAGAAAAAGAAATAAGCCCTCCGAAACCTTTCATTTCTTCACTCTTTCGAATGCATTTTATTCTATGCAATCAACAGCAATAATTTAGCACTGCTGAGAAAAGTAGGAATCTCCTTTTGATTAATATTACGAATGAAATTCGTGGTGCCGAGTCGACGGGAACCCTTATCTTGTCGTGAGCAGTGCACACTTATAAACGTAAGCATTTCTGATGAAGCCGGTACATATTCACTCACACTATAGTGCTCCGTGTGGTGCACTGCGCTAGCGGCGATTCGTCCATGTACAAATCAAAACACTATAGGGAACAAAGCTATAATATATCAACACCTACTTTTAATAAGAACAAAGGAAATGGAGCCGCTGAATCCTTCCAAACGACCAAAACAACTAAAGAAAAAAATCCGCTATGCCGAAGGCATGTGCTCCTCAACCCAAGGAAGTGACAAAACCAGCTATAAAACCGAAAGCTGAAAAAACAGAAAGCTGCCAAGAAGTAATTTCTTTTCATCTTCCTGTTCATTTGTGAATAAAATGTCATTCTACTGTCATACAAGCATTTCCTTTTGGTGAAACTTCTAAAAAATTTAACGTGTCATCTCTGCATAATCATATGTGTATTCAGTAAAATTTCTTGCGTTATTTTCTCTTTATTGCATCTAATATCATCTCATAACTCTTGAATTGAATTATTACATTTACAGTAAAATGGACTGGAACTGATTTATCGTTTGCTAACTGAACTAGATTCTCATTTTTAATTATATTCATTGAAGTACAGTTAATGATCTGTAATTAACGCAATATATCATTTTTCTTATTTATAAGATAGGTTGTATGGTTATTACGCATATCGCATATTATTTCTGAAAGTTTCACTTTGTTGATTAGTTAAGTTTATTTATGAAAAGAAGTTCTAATTGAAAATTGCTGAATGTTATTTATATATTACATCTGTTGAAGCATGAATAAAATGTAAATATAAATATTAAATTTTTCTACTAAGTAATTACATTTCGATTAAATGATATTAGTCTCAAAATACGTTGTATGAAAAGTAATATTGTATATATATTGTGAAACTGAAAAGTAATTATTACCTTTTATTACAATTTTAATTTAATTCAATATTTCATTTTAATATGACAAACAAATTTCTAATTTTGATAATAGTTATTTGTGTTTAACATTTGTAGGAAAAATGTAAAAAAGGAAGGTTGAAGGACTGGATAATATTCTATGTCTGATTGGGAAGTTTCATTTAGCGATAAGGGGATGACTTTAATTAACAAATGTAGATGTTATTCAGTATTTTAACAAAGAAAACCAACTGGAAATTTACATTGCATTCTTATTTCTCCACCGAAATCCCCCTCCCCTTTTGTTAATAGTTTAATTTGTACTCATTTTGCTTAAAAGACATTTTGAAACATTTGCTGAAATATGTGTTCGATAATTTTTATTAATAATCCAGCTTTTTTTTTTTTTTTGCGCTCTGGCAAATACTGCCCAAGGACACGGCAATTGATCTTCAACGTATTTTTATATATTTTCAAAGCCCATCTGTGAGCAGTACATAACCACCGAACCATTGCTATAATGGTATTGAGGAAGACCGAACGTCACGAGAGGAAAAAGACATATGAGATGGTTTTCCTCGCCTTCTGTTAGTTTCTCTATCTCACCACGCGGGGACATTATTGTCCTCTTCTTATTATTGAATTAATTCTTCCATTTAATGCGACCTTCGTCATCTCCTCCTTATTTCATATGACAGATCTTCGGAAAATAAGGATTCGAGCATGTTCTCAGCTGGAACAACACTGATTATCAATGGATCATATTATTTGAACCGCGATAACGTTACGAGGCCAAAATTTGAACTGAACACTCGCCAAATGTACACGCCATGCCAACAGGAATACTTAGAACCTCGAAAGATTTAACGTGCATACAACCCGCAATATTCCGAGTGTTTAGTGGAATCCGGAATAGAACACACAATTCGATGCCACTTCTTATACTTATTTCATAAAAGGTGTCTTAAAAATGATTTTTTTTTTCTTGTTTCAGCTTATTTATCTTTAAAATTCTGCTTATTGGTAGCAAATTAACAACCAAACACATACGAGACCTAATATGGAATAAACGATTCTGATACCATACTTGCAGACAATTTAGTATTTTTATAAACAAATTGATATGATGAAAAAAACCTCTTGTCTTAGTAAATCTTTTAATACACCTCACATTAATTATAATAGTTAAAATGTTCAAAACGATAATTAACTTCACAAAGTTGATAACTATAAATTCAATTTTTATCTGTCCTCTCATTCATTACATCTCAACATTCCGCTAAAAAGTTTGATTCTGGGTTTAGTTCCTACTTCAGCAAAGACTTCATATTTTCAGCGAATCCGTGTTTTATGTTTGAGGTATGTGTATTAAAAAAAAGTAGAAAATCAATTCAATGTGCAAGTAAATGAATAAAATGTATCAAATATTGTAAACGTATTTGAAGTGGTTGTTGCCTTCACTAACTACCTAGCCGTGAGACAGAGCCCTCTTCTGGTGAATGGGAAAGTAATGTTATTGCATAAACATAACTGCAATAAGACGCTGTATTGAAACGTTTGTCATAAAAACTCGTATTTTCATGTTATGCGAACATCTAAAAGTCTTAAACATTTCAAATTCTTTCGTAATGAAAAACATAAGATTATTAATAGTTTCTAATGAAAGCAAATTGCTTTATTTCAGGGCTTTTAACTCCTTAAAGACTTATGAAATTTGTGGAAAATCTAATTAACTACATAACTTAAAATATTTATAGTTCATTCTTTGCACCGACGCCAATAGACCTCGTGTTACTTTTAGTGCGACATTAATAAAACTAATTCAATTTTTCGCTGCAACGATGCATTTAAAGGGGAAAGAAAGTTGATGTGACGAAAAGAATTCTGAGTAAAATTCTGCATTTCTTTAATTTAATTTTATCCTAAGTACTTTTTTGAGCAAAATAAAAGATTTTAACATATACTGGGAATTTTTAGAAATAATTTAAATTGAGCCTTAAATGCAACACGCAATAGATGAAGTTCTAAATGTCAAATTTTTTATTCATTTCCATTAAACCCTAAAACTACTAGAAAGATAATGGAGGTAAATCCCGGATGGAGTAATTATATTTCTCTTTCCTGCTACTCTTGTTCCCAATTTAATTCTTCCCTCATAAACCTTAATCGTAAGATCCAAAAAAAAAAGACGGGAAAAGAAAAGGCCTTCAGAAAGACTTCCTTCATAGCGTCGTTAATTCGTTGTAGGGATGGAAAATTTGTTCGGAAAGAAAGTTCCTAATTTGGAATGAGAAATCTTTTGTTTTAGTAGGCGCTGATCTAAAGTGTTCACCAATGCTCTATGCACTTGTCGAGTTCCCCATAGAATATAATCGTAGTTGTTTTTTTTTTCAGTCTTCGCTATACGGTCTGTGAACAGAACTAAACTAAATGTGGAAAATTTCGATTATCCTCACATATGTAATAATTTTTTATTTCATATAAATATTTATCTCATATGACGGAATATAAATCCCCGTAATGAGTAAAAGCACCAATTTCATTATAGTATCACTTTTTCATGCAAACATTTCTAGACTAATGGTATCTAAAGGTTACATTACTATCTCTGAAGTTCATGAATGTAAAGAGTGCAGTAGAAAAAAAGGTGGAGTTTTTTCAACGCCTCGGAAGTGAGACCACAGCGAATACAAGAAATTATGTATAGGCATCCTGTGATCGGAATAAAAAGGGGAAAAAATTCTTCAACTAAATAAATAAAAGCCCACAATTTGTCTTAGCTACGCCATATGTCTCTAAAAACATGTACTTCTTGAAATACCTATGTACTATAATTTGATTGACTGAGTTTTAGAAAGAATATTCATAACTATAAGATTATAATGTATAGTTAAATATAGTTAAGCTAAGTTTTAGAAAGAAGAGGAATAATACATTAATACATATTACAGTATAAATTATGAAATATTGGTAAATATTCAAATGTACAAAGTAAAAGAGGATCTTAAACAAATAATCTGAATTACTTTATTACTGAGTTAAGATTACTTTATAATCTTTATTAAAATAATATTTTTTTAGATTTTCAAATTAAATTTCATGTTTATGAAATTTATATAAACTTATCTTATGTTTATTAACTGTGCTAAATCTTATTTTAAGTTTAATTCATAAAAATCTTATATTATTTAAATAAATTTTTAATTAAATCTTATCCTTCATTACAGCTTACTTCGTTTTCAGTAATATTATGAAATGTGTGTAGCTAGAGGAAGATTTATATATTAGGCTTTAAATGTTAATTTCTTTCATATGGTACATTAAATGACAAAGTGGGATACATATCGGGTAGAAAATTTGCAGTCATGTTTCATAATTCCACTTCGAATACGAAAAATACAGATTTTATAGTCTTAAAAAGAATCGAAATTTTATTAAATGTTGAATTTCAACTCCATTCTAACATTTTAAAGGAAGGAATATGGATTAGAATTTTCTAGAATTCTAAAATATCTGAATCTGAGTTTATCTTATGATTCCTGAAAATGTTGAAACTTTGACGCTTGATTCATCTCCCGAAAATTTATCTTCAATGGAAATTTTAGTACCATCATTGACCATATCTAGCATTCTTCATTACAATTAAACCAAATAATATAAAAATTTAACTAACTTCTCCAATGCCAAATTGAATAAAATTAGCTTTTTTTCTACTATATGATTTGTTCTTTAACGTTCGAACATCACCGTTGCGGAGGCACGAATTAATACTATAGAAAACGGAAGGCTCTGCCAGGATGACATGTCTGTTATACTTAATAGACAGAGAGATATATATAAATGAATCAATTTTAAAACGCAAAATATAAATAATTACTTAAGTTCGCTGCTGCTATGATTTGGTGCCATAATGTGTTGCCAATTGTCACCAAAGGACCTTTTGGAAATAGAAGTAAATACTTATAGTCTGTATGAAGAAGTATATAAAGAAATGGAAATACTTTAATACTTTCAAATTTGTAAATAGTTAGGGAATCCAATGATGAAATTATCAAATGAAAAGGGATCCACAAGATCAACATGTTACGTTTGAAAGGGAAAAGTGTTTGGATGGAAAGGTATATATACATTTTACATTGAGGAAAGAAAAAAAAAGATTGTCGAGTAGACAAAGCGTTGGGAGAAGCAAAAATTGACATATTGTTTTATGTATCTTAGGAGCCCTTCGCTGCATTTAGGGGACTGTTTGAAAAGCTTTCATAGGTAAAAATAGTAAATATTAAAACTGTAAGCTGAAGCATTATAATTTCAATTCCAATGCATCTTTTTAACATACGCTTTTTTAAAGAAATGGGTTCAACACAAATGCGGGCGCATTAAATGTAGGATACATGGTGTTCCATTCAAAAGAGGACTTTAAAATACATTATTATTATAATAATTATACTTAGTTTTGCTTTAAGTATATTTACATTGATAAGATACGAGTATATTGAATTTAAATTATTTTATCGTCTGCGTTTATTTTAATATCCGAACAGAATATTGTTCTATCTTTTTTTAATAATTGATCTTTTGCTCTTATTTTAATAACTAATTTAATAATTGATTTTGATGACAGAATTGTTAATTTCTATTCCTTTTGTTGTTAACATTAGCAACATTTTTGTACTTTAGTATGTTTTTCACGTAAAACAAAGAATGTATCAAGCATTTGAAGAAAGTGTTTTCGGTTTTCAATATAATTGCCGATGTAGAGTCCGAGGCTCGGTAATATGCTTACTTTGAGCTAATTAGTATTCATTTTGAATAATTTTACATTTAAAAGAGACTTAAAAGGAAAAAAAAAACATTAGCGTTTGTTAAAATGAATTAGAAAAATCAATATCAATTTTTCCAAATTTTTTTAACTTATAATATTTTAAGTCATGAGCAATTTAGAATAGACATATCGAATTGTAATGAATAAAACTGATGAATATCATTTATAAGCTAGTATTCTTACTAAACTATTTATAAGAGAGATGGTATAGTAGAGTAGAGAGAGAGAGAGATCAGAAGGTTCTAATTACCTTTTCATTTCTGATTATCTTTTGTAGAGGACGCGTGAAGGCTTTGCTCCCCAGTCATGATATACATCTTCATTTAAGGTTATTCTATCAAGAAGAATAACAATAAGTGAAAGATTTCACTCAGTGATTATTTAGAGTATTTAAGAAGTGATTATTTAGAGTAATTAATAAAATAGGGCACAAATTAGTGATAGAAACGAAACATAATTCATACAGAAAGAAATGTTTCTGTGACTGCTTATTGATTCATCATTATGTTACAATCTTTCATTTTTTATAATTTTCGTTGTGGAATAAAATATTAATTGAAGTTTATTCTGTCAATACATTTTTATTTCAATTTTTTTAAGAAATAGATAGGTTTAAATTTACACAGCATATTTTATTTTGTTCGGAAAATTAAAGTGCTACGACAAAAATAAAAGCAAGTGTCATGCAAAATTCAAAATGGGTACTGAACCCATTAACACCATGTAAAATCTTTTCTCTCATGTATCGTAATTATGCTTCGTTATGCAATATACATGAGCAGATTTTTTTAAAGAAATAATCGAAGAGGAGAAAGAATCTTAAGAAATAGAAAAGCCCCTTTGTAATAAATCGAGATTAATGGTACTTTTCGAATTAGAAGTCAGATGTGCATTAAGATATTACTGTCACAGTTTACCGATATACTTTTCCGGTAAGTTCCTGATCTAAAAGTCTCAGAAGACGCAGAGAATCTTGGATCATTCCTTTGTCTTGGCAGCTCTAGATAAAAGATACCCGCATCGTATGCCTTTATAAATAAACGTCTATGTAAATTCTTCGCCGTGAAATTGTTCCACATTTACTTTCAACTGAGCATATCTCACCATTCTAATCATTTTTGTAGACTAAACAGTATTAAAGCATTCATGTATTAAAGTTTTTATCAACACATTTATAATCGTATTACTTACATATCGATCAATCTTAATTATTCATCAAATAAAATTGCATTAATATGTTATAGTTAGTTCACACAAAATGTGACTTCATTTAAGAAGTAAAATATATAATAAAGTTATTATTGATTCACTATAATATACTATATTTGGTGTATAAGTGACACTTAGACAGAAAGAACAAAAGGTTGTTTAGTAATATGAGGATGGTTCTCAAGATATAAATGTTCTGGACCTACTAAGGACAATACTAAGCCAAGTTCGTGCTGTCGTTGTGCGCTATTACTACTCAATGGTATAAAAATTTGACATTGACTCACTTGTTACTTATAATTTGGCTGTCATTTGCTGCCAAAAATGATTTCTACCTCGTAGAGTTATCATCCTGAATGGGTCCTGGGTTTATAATTATACAACAGTAACAAGCAAAAATCAAAGTAATGGATTACTTCTAGTGGCCAACATTGTTTTCGTTGAGTCGTGGGTTCGAGCCCTGATGTCAATAATAGCAGACCCCATAGAGTGGTTGATTTTAACGTTAAATCTGATCAAGGTTTCATGTCTTTCTGTTGACGAAGTGTGGAAGCTTTGAAAAATAGATGCCAGTTCAGATGTAGTCCTCGTCTCTTGACCTTGATTCAGAATTACGAGTTCATCACCAATAACCCTCTTGTCACTTCTCAGTACAACGTTACTAAACAAAAAAAATCAAAATCACATCTATCCTTATATTATCCAAGCATGAAGTTTCTAGGTAGAGTTCTTGTCTGAACGAGCAATTTAGAAATAATATAGACGACAAATAATCGATGGGCAATATTTTTATTTGATCTTGTTTTTCATCCAATAGTGCGTAACACAAGAGTTACCTCACTAAAGTAGTGTCCACATCCCATTCTAATGTAAGGAGTTGAGGAAACATTATCGAATAGAATCGACGAGGAAGAAAAACAACACTATTCTTTCCGTTTCCAAATAAAAGGAGAAAAGAGTTTCCTATCAGTTGCTCACAGCTTGTTGAGAGGACTCCTAAGAGAAAGAAAGAAATTTTGTATCGACCGACAAATATTGTTTGGCGGGAAAAGGTTGATACCCGAAGAATCTTGGTTACTTAAGTTGATAACATATGGCTGAAAAGAATATAAAAGAAAAGTGTTTTGAAAACATTTTTCCAAGAAAGTATTGTAAGGAAAATATTTTCTTAGTATAGTGGAAAAATTTTGTGAAAAGTAGAGATTAAATTGTAATTTAAATCTGTGACCGTGTTGAATGTATTGCGAATTCTATGGCCATTGAAGAAACATGAATAGTTTTTTCAAAAAAACTTCTTAGCAAGGAATTCATAGTGGTATCTCTTTCTCTGTTCGTAATCAAAGGTAAAGACTGAAATTTACTCGTAGATATAGCCATAAGGTTTTTGGTTTTTAGAAAACTGTTTTCCTT
>BMAW01099496.1:0-22350 GCA_019974015.1 Nephila pilipes | reverse complement strand
AACCTGTGCAAAAGGAATCAAAGATGGCCACAAAATCAGCTGGTTCTATTCACTGCTTTTAATTATACCCGGAATGCCACAGGAATACACTGAAACTCTGAACGGTGATTATTGGAAAAAGAAAATAACTTAGCCTGGAGGTGTCGCTTCTTTGGCTGCGACACTGCTGGCACATTCCTATCATCACCCCCCCCACTCTCCACTCAAATTCCCACAAACTGGAGGATAGTGTGCATTGATGGACTTTGTCACCTCCCAAAAATGGTTAAGACTAATTTGGTCCTTCTATAACGCATCTGTAAGCTCAAGTGATTGATTTAGAATTATTTAAAAAAATCGAACCATCGTTGAAGACCGGAACTCCACCAGTCAGAAGTAGTAATGACTGACAGCTCTAGAACTTGATAAGTCATAACGGATTATCTAACAGTGATAGCAAAACTCAAGTTTTCATGCTTCTGGAACTTCAATTTCCTACCCTGGTTTCTCAGCTCATCGATGTGGCGCCAGATATCCTGGCAACTTCTTTTAAACTCTTACTACAGTCGCATCTATCATCATATTTTTCTCCCTTCTTCTCGTGCACTCTTTCGGAATGAAAACTGATCTTTCCCAAGTGAGCTGTATTTTTTTTTTTCCAAGGTTTGGTACGGAAAGCGCTCCATCTAGGCGCTCATAGAAACCTCATCACGATCAAAGTAAATATTAAGTCTAACTGTAAATATTATTATTCACTACAAGACTGCATCTAAACCCATTATTAAAATCCACAATATTTTCATCCTCCCTATATTAAAATTTATTGAAACTCAAAATAATTTGGTAACAATATCAAAGATCTCTTACTTTAGCAGTAAGGCAACTACAGTGAACACAAAATCATCTTTAAGAAAGTTACACAAAAGTTACCCAAAAATCCTGGAATCAAAAGCTTGAATCATTATAACAGATAATTCCTCTGGACAAGCTACTGATTTTTTTAATAAAGATCGAACTATCCCTCCCAAGCATATAATCAAACAGATGAATTGGTGGATCATGGCTCGAAAAAACTTTTCAAATAAATCCAGCACGATCTATTATTTTGACAACGTTTCTAAAACAATTCAAACTTAACCTTTTCCTCCCTCTTCCCCAGATAATACTGGAACCCTCCACCCCACAAGACATCTTAGAGCTTAAACATCTAAAAAACAAAGAAACAAACTGAGTACTTGTGTCCAACCGATAAAATGCTCACAAATCCACCCATCATGTGTTTTCCTTCTCACAATTATTATTAATAAATCTCATATTCAGATCAGTTTTCCAAATTACGGAAAAGCATATCATTTTCCTATAGCTCAAATAGCCTAAAAGTGTAACCAACCGGATGGTACCGGTCCGTTCCTTTCACCTCCCACATTAGGCAAAGCTTACGGAATCATCCTATTTTGACGATGACTAACAAATTCATCACTGTTAACAATCTCATTAAGCAATATGATGCTAACCTAATTCATCTACATCACGCCACTATTAAACTCACCAACGTATGTGTATTTCAGACTTGAAAAAAAAATCCATCAGCAGTTTTTGGATGTAAAAAGCCTTCGACAGGATCAAAAAGTGACTTCCCACCCCCCCATATTGTCGATTCTTCGTACATGCAACCGAAAGAAAGTTCACAGGTCCAAAGGTGCAAAGGTACACTTTTCAAGCTTCTGAAAAATTAATGTGTAGTAGTTAAAAGTTAATGGGCCTTTTATGTTAATTCTTTCAGTTAGCGATATCCCTATTGCTAGAATCACTAGCTAGGTGCCTGCAGCGGATATGTAGCGGCATCGTAATTACCCAGATTCAAGAATCATCAAGCTTTTTGCTCCAGAACAGCATCTCAGTATCTGCAAAAGCTATTAGCAATAGATGGAAAAGAAAAAATAATTTTGAAGAAATCTACGTGTATATTTCTCACTAGAAAAAAACCAAGAATCCTCCCACTCAATCTTTATACAAAAATATTCATTGGGATACTTCGCACTTAAATATTAGGGTCCTCACATTCGATAGAAGCATCTACCTGGAAAAACACTCACTACTTACTTACACACGTGAAAATTCAGACTTTATCCCCAAGGGTTTATCTTTACATTAATGAAATCTAAAATAGAATGAATCAATTTTAAACTACTAATTTTCACTGTACGCGTCCTCAGTCCCATATTCAGTCTATCTGGGATACTTTGGCAAATCAATTTAACTTTGGTTCTCAAGCTGCTCAATGTTGGGATGTAGTTACAGCTACCTGTTCTGAAAGAACTCAAATGTCAAAAACTTTACAAATTCAAAAAGCCTTTAAAACAAACATGCAAAGGCATTATCTGAAGCCTTTTTTGATTTCCCCAAGAAAGCATGAATAATGATATTCAAAATCTTGAATAGTGTCTTGTGCTCTTTCATGTAGAAGACCGAGACAATCTCTCTGAGTTCTCATACCCTCCATTAATCAGGATTTAGCTTTGAATTCGAATTTAATATCACTTTTAATATCAAATAAAATATATGTGCAACGCATAGCAACAAGGGTGACCAATGGCAGCATGACTATAAGTGTACATCCTCCTCGACCAATAAGATGCACCACCTCGTTTTCCCTGCTCAAGACTTCACTTTTCAAACAACAGTAATCCAGCATCTTTAAAGGTCTCTTACCAATAGGAAACACTAGTGTCTCCATTGACTTTTCTCAAGATAATAACACTTCTACTCGCTTGAATTTTACTCAAGTTCTTATCGGCATCCAGGAAACAACATGAAGAATATAAATTCCCATTTTCACAAAAGAACATTTATTTTACAGGATTCGGGCTAGAAGGCGCTCCGCGCTCTAGGCATACAGAAATCCGTCAACGTATAGACAGACCAAATCGTTTTGTGGGAGGCATGCTTTCTATCTTCATCTAGTATCCTTACTATAGGAATATTCAGTTGGGCGCGGATGCTAGAGCCAAAATTTCATCTTTGTCAGATGAACTTTTCCAGCTTCTATAAGTGTGAAAAATGTCCTTAAAAACTTCTTCAGCTAATATTTTTTGCAGTTATTTATTTTATTTGACAAAAAAAAATGGGGAAATGTCAGTGTTGTAATCGAAGCCTAAAAATAAACTCAAGCAAACGATAGAAATTTAGCTATCTTTTCATGAAATAAGTAATCTCTGTTGGGACATTATACAAAGAAATATCAATAAAAAGTATTTTTAATTATTAAACAAGCATAAAGGAAACCTTTTAGAAAATGTTAAATCACAGCTTTTTTTGTACATAAGAGCTAAAAATAAGAACTTGTATAAATCTCATATACCTTGAAAGTTGACATTTCAACCAAAATGGCAACAATGATTTCCAATCAATGATGGTTTAGTAGCCTTTTTCTGATTCAGTGAAATTCGGTTTAATTAACGCATGTACTATGAAATAGATCCTATGTCTATGCTTGAATTATTTTGAACGTCTGCTCTGTGTTTTTCAAATATGTGATACAGCGCCCTCTATTTTTTTTTTATGTGAGCTTAGTTAGTGTATTTCAGGAATCCAACGAGTAAGGAGTGGAATGGATTCTGAGAGAGATAATAAACATCGTTTTTGGAAACTGTCCACTGTGATGAGTAACAGTTGTTCCTTTTGAGGTTACTTCTTGTGTTATACCTTTGAGCTATCTAGCGATGTCTTAAAACATACAAGAACTTTACCCAAGAACACAATCAAATGATAACTCATAAAAGCCTGGTATTTTACCAAATACAAAATAAAATATTAGAAAAAAATAAAGCATTATACAAACATTAAAGTAAAATTACACAGATCACAATCCAAAAAAACAATATAAAGAGTTTAAAAAATACTTTGTCTAAATAATAACCTTTATATATATGTATATATATATATATATATATACAGTGTGTCTCCACAAAGTGATCGGACATGGTAGCTACAAAGGAGAGCTGTAATAAAATAAACCAAGCAAACATGTACAAATTTTTTTGTGGGTGTGTTTCATATTTAAAATTAGTAACAATTATTACATAATTGTCAAAATATTAAAATAGCAATTTAATAAAAATACATTGTTTTGAACAGACAAAAAATGAAATACACGGTGATCTGGACACTTACTTTCCCATCAAATATTTATCCAAATTTTACTTTTTTTAAAGATTTTTAATATTTTGAGTTGGATTTCCTTTTACTTTTAAAACATGATTTAATCTTCTTGGGATGGATTCGACTATTTTTGTGTTCTGAATTGATTTTACCCCATTCTTCTTGAAGCTTCGATTTTTAATTGTTGCTTTGAAGAAATAGTGTGTTGCAATTCTTGATTCAATTCTTGCCAAATATTCTCTATGGGATTTAAAGTCTGGAGATTGTGGTGGTGTTTTTTATTATTTCAGGACAACCATTAGCCAAGTCTAACGTTCAAAACATTAAATGGCAGGGTCATTGTCCTGGTAGAATTTAAAATCGTTGTGAGAGGTTCAATTTTCGTGCTGAAGATTTCAAATTTTGGTTTAAAATCTCAATATACTTGTACTGATAGTCCATTATACTGTCAATAAAACAAGTGCAACTCAGCGGACATTTACCACACCCCACACCATAACTCCTCCTCCTCCATGTTTTACTGTTGGCAGCAAGTTCTGTTTGCGAAAATTCTTCCTAGGTTTTCCTCTCCACACCAAAGATTCTACCGTCAGAACCAAATATATTAAATTTACTCTCATCAGCAAATACTTTTGTTCCAGTAATCAGATTCTTGTTGTTGGATTTTTTTGCGAAAACTAATCTGAGTTTTCTATTCTTTTCACTTGAAGAATTTTTTCCTGGCTACTCTGCCGTGATATCCAGCCAGATCGAATTACCCTTCTAATAGTCTCAGGATTAACAATTATTCCATATAATAGCATGTGGAAATTCAGCAGCAACTTTAGAACATAACTTTCTTGGATTTTTTTAATATTTCGAACGATAATTCGCTTCCTTCCATTGGAATTAGCTTCGTGGTCGTAAAGTCTTCTTTTGAACTGAATCATGTGCTTCTTTTTATATCGTTTAATGATATCGAAAACTGTTGAATGACTCAAGTTAACTGTTTCCAGCAGTTTTTCTTATAGATTTTCCACGTTCAATATGCAAATTAATAACTAATTTTTCTAATTTCGTAAATTTCTTTTCGTTTAGCATTCATGGCTGGGCTAAAAAACACAAAAAAGATTCCACAACAAACTTGAAATACTGCAGACGATTTTATAAGTGTACGCCATTTGCTTTTGAGTTAAAAGATAAACGCCCAAAAAAATATTTTTATTGCTTATTTCAGACGATTTTTGTTGCATATCTAATGGTGTCCGATCACTTATGTGAGCCATTTTTGCTCAGTTCTATAAACAATTATATTTTTTATTAAATTGATATTTTAATATTTTGAGCAAAATGTCATTATGTAATAATTGGTACAAATATGAAACTACTTACAAAATTTGTGCATGTTTTAGCATTTATTTTATTACAGTTCCTTTTTGTAAAGCACAAGTGTCCGATCACTTTTGGCGTGAGACACTTTGTATATATATATATATATATATATATATATATATATATATATATATATATATATATATATAGAATCAATTTAATTTAATAAACTAAAGTCTCAATTGGTAAAATACACGGTGTCAATCGCTTACTTTTATTGCCTGTTCTTAATTCTTAGGCCATGTTATTTGTATTGTTACAACACATTACAGAAAAATTTGAGAAATGATTGTTCTAAAATATCAATGCTTGTACACACTCTTTACTTCAAATTCTTTCATAAAAAATTAAACAAAAGGCACTAAATTATTAAATCAAATAATACAAGATAAAGTACTTTACTCAATGTCTCAAAATAATAATAATAATCTTTAAACTCTTCAATTTTCGTGATAACTCATAAATATCCCTTTAACTAATATCCCCCGTCAATCTAAATACAGATTTTCATCCATCTTTAAAACTCAGATTCTTTCTAATTTTTAAGAATCAAAAGCAGTTCATTATTTTTAACTTTTTCATTATTTCATTATTTTCAAAATTTTCTCTTTCCAGTCATTTAAATTCCTGCATTCCAACAGACTTCACAAATTACTAGAAGCACGAGGGTCACTTGGCCAGATAAAATCCGTCGTACATTTATCAGTGCCAAAATAGTTACAAAATAAAGGTTAAACGTTTTCACGGGGCGGGCAGGTGTGTACAATAAAACTCATCGTCAGAAAAAGAACATCGTAATGCTGATAGAAAAAAATGTAAACAAATATGATAACTTAAATTGAATAAATTACATCGTAAAATAAAATAAAAAGCCCCGATATTTCGAACAGACATAACGTAACGATACACGGTGGGAAAGTCACAAAGAAAAATAGTTGATTGAGTTACATACGCGTAAATATCAATAACACTCACACATGTATTATGTTGTCAAATGTTGTACCCTTTCAAGGGGGAAAGCTATATTTTGCTTATAAATATATTTGAATGGGGCTATAAATAAATTTCATTGAATTTAAGTGTGTTAAGACACCATCGATCTTAAAATTATTTCTAAACATTGTTTGTAACACTATCACTATTTTAATTACAGTTTAGAAAATATATGCATAATGTTTCCTTTCAATACTAACCTAATTCTTGTTATGGGGCTCTTGTATTGTGTTGAAATATTGTGTTGAAGAGGAATCCGCTCAACTATTTTGATCGGACCAGCTTATTCTGATGAAATCGTTTCAGCTTCTGAGAGGATTATTGGATTGACTAGATCAGCTTCTCGTGTAACCGGCTCTCTCCGTACTTGCCTTAATAAATCAGCTCAAAATAACATCGAAGCAGCTCTTTTCAGAGCTGTTCATTTTCGACTCTCTCACCCTAACCGACCCGGCACCTGAAACTGGAACAATGGAACTAAATATGGATTTATCTTCTCCATCTTCATCCCGTTCTCATTCTCCCTATTGGAGATGTAAATCGGGAGTCATGCGAAACACTGGGCCTTACAAAGCAGTTCGAAAACTCGTCCACTGAGACAGAAGTAAATATGCTTATCCAGTCAACCGAAGGAATCCTGACCATGACAGAATCGACGGTAGTTCGCTCCTACTCACTCAAGGAGGATGATCTGACAACAGCGGAGGTGAGTATTCATCACTTCCTACTTGTTCTGTCCTGGCTGTCACATTCACACCCACTCTACCTACCACACCAACTAAAGCAGAAATTTAAAAGGAAGACGAAGACGGCTTCGTCCTCCCCAAATCGAAAACAGCTAAAAGACAAACAATCACCAGATCTACTAAATTACAACCACCCAGAACAAATTCCAAAATTTAAAATCAAGAATCAGATAACACACAAACAAACGGGGTCGTCCTCCCACCCAGGAACATCCCTCCCCCAATAATGTTAAAATTCCAACAACTACAAACTTCAGGCCATACTTTGTTATCCCAGCACAAAGCTCTCAGGGAATCACATATCCGATATATGTAAACACTGAACGGAATATAGAAACCCTAGTCCAATACTTGTCCACCAGAGCCAGTACGAATACTACGTTACTAAGCCCGGTACAACAAAGACCTGTGAAGGCCGTAATTAAAGGACTTCCACGAGAACAGATCCAGAGAATGTTAAAGAAGAACTACTGGAATTGGGGTTTTCCAGCCCCATCCGTGTAGTACAACTTACAAACAGGAGAACCAAGTTTCCGCTTCCGGTCTATCTTGCTACTCTACCGAGAACACAAGAAGCCGAGAAAATATTTGAAATCTCCAAACTGTGTTACATGAACATCAAATTGGGGTTACAGGAGGTGGCGGTAAGGATTACACAATGTTATCGGTGTGACTTTTTTCACTACTCGACGAAAACTGTCACATAAACCAAGATCACCTGAAATGTGCAGAACCTCATCTCACCAGAGACTGCCCAATAAAAGAAAGAATATTAAACCCCAGGTGCATTAATTGCGACCATCAGGGACACCTCACTCATATGGGCTGCGAAAAGTTCCCAAAACGAAAAAACCAAAACATAATCATAAGATAAAACGATCGAAAAGAAAACTGCACTTTTGCTAACGCCGTTTCCAAAAAACAGATGGCCACAGGAACCAGAAACAAACCACCACCACAACAAAGAAAAACTTACCACCATCTCAAGAGCAAAAATGAGACAAAGCAATAAACCCAACAGCAAACAAGCATATGCAACAAAGAACAAAAGCAACAAATAAGAAGAAGGAAACACCACAGGCTTATTTCAAGCCATAGAATAGACTTCCAAACTCTAACAGAAATATTCAAACAACTCAGGACTTCTCAAGAACATTTCAAAATTAAAGCAATAAAGGCAAGACAAACAAAACCTATGCTTTAATGAAGAGCTCTGATTGGACAATGATGATTCAATTCTATAAACCAATTAACAATGGCTGCACAGAACAATAGATGCAAATTTTTCGGCCAGCCCAACTGCTCATGGAACGCGAACGGTTTAAAATCTCATTGTTGAGCTACAGGATTTGTACAGAAAACATTCCCCCCGACGCCTAATAATGATACAAAACACACCTGTAAGGACCACAAAACATAACACCTCCTGACTACACACCTTACCACAGAACGATGAGCACGCGGTGCATCAGGGCACCATGGTTTACATTAAAGAGCTCCCTTGCACATCGCCTAACTGCCTGCTCCAACACATAGAGCAACCGTTGTTATTCTCACCCCTGCCTAACCACTCGGCTGTCACCCTCGTCTCACATACATGCCCCCGTCACACTACTCCAATTTCACACAAGATCTTATTTCATCTTTAACTTAAATAACAATTGTGTCATTATAGGTGTGATTTCAATGCGAAACGCAAACATGGAACATGAAACACTAACACACCTAGGGTTAACATATAATTATGTTAATCAACACGACGTACACTAGCACCCACACCTAGGATACGGTCTAGCTCAGCCACCACCATAGTTTTGCTCTCATAAAATTTAATTAGAGCACACCATCACTCCATACTGGAACTTTCATCGGACCATAACCCAATGAATTCTTCAGATTTAATTTTGCCATACACACATCACATCAACAAAGAGCCATCACGACAAGATTGGAAAACTCTTTCAGCAAAATTAACAATAACATAAACATAATTAACTTCTCTAACATCAACAATAGCACACAGACAAAAAAAAAGTGTGACCTCACAAAAATGCATTAATAATGCACAACAAAAGCCTCCACACCAATCACAACAAAAACAGAAGATACACACCGCAACGTTAAACAGCTCATTAAACTACGAAACAAAACCAAAATTATTTCCAAAGACACTTGACCCCAACATTAAAACACAGGTTAACGAGATTCAAAACCAAAATCAAAGAAATGCATAAATTCACTCAAAATAGCTGGACTCAGACCTTGCAAACGCAATATACATGACAAATCCATATGGAAGAATTACTATAAATCCTTCAAAGCAAAAGAAGTCACGTTCCCCCACTAATAAACAACAATATGCTGCTGAATCAGACATTGGAAAATCCTACAGCGCATGCTCACGCACAGCTTCACGGAAACCAGGCGGCCACAGGTGCATAGCTGATTGATCAAAGTGCACTACCCTACAAGGCACTTTAACAGCCCCCATCGCACGCACGTTGAACTGTTTGGTAGATAGAGTACTGCCTACATTGAACTTGTTGCAGTAAATAAAGGCCCTGACGAACAATATCACCAGATAAAGATGCTCAAAAACCACTTTCGTAATTTTCTCTAACATGTTTGATTAATATAATGCTTAAACTGACACTTTCACAAAGACTGGAAGGCCATAAATGATCTTTCTAATCAGCAAGCCGGGGAAAAAAAATCCGCCTGCCTGATAATATCGACTATTAGCATTGCTCTCTTCCTTAAACAGGCTTACGGAATCTGTCATGCTGAAAGGATCAACCACATTGACGGCTGGAGTATTCGTGACCCTAACCAATGCGATGCAAAATCTCTCTACCTCCGTCACCTAATCAAAACTAACAGGCATGTACTCATCCGGACTTGAACGTCGTAAAATCAACAGGCGCGGTCTTTCTAGACATTCAAAGCCTTCGTCGCGTCTGGATAGAAGGTCTCACCTACAAACTTATAAACTACAACTTCCCTACACCACTTATAAAATTAATTTTTCATATCTCCACAACCAAGAAACTTTCAAGTTAAATCAATAACACACTTTCACAAACTCACTTCACAAAATATGGAACTAGTTCAAATCTCTTATCATTGGTACATACAACAAACGACATACACAATATGCCTTAACCATTTGAAACATGTATGCCGATGACACAGCCATACTGTGGCGACACACAGCCAATTCTCAGACCAATTATCACTTATGCATGTGAATTTGGGCGTATGCAAAAGTAAGCAATACGTGAACAATTTGATTTTCAATTTCTCGTCTTCTGATACAGTGGGTGGAGTAGCCTTCAGAGAGAGATGGTGAAGATGATCTTGATTCGTCACTATGCTCCATATCCTGTCCGTCGAAATTCGAAGCCATGGTCGGTAAAGGGTGTTAGAGAGAAATTTTGGAGGGTTCCCTCGCCAAATAGCACTGAAAAGTGCTGCTTAGGTATTTGCGTTGCAGTCAGTGAAAATTCAGATGAATAGAACAGTACAACAGATTATTACCACTTCTTTGTTCGCTCCGCTTATCTCCGTACTCACTTCCGCATTCCAACGTGATGAATCAGAGTAACCTTCTCATCGACCATTCAAATCGTTCAGCTGTTTCTCCCTCATGCAGAGAGGAAGTATATAGGATTTTTTTTCGTATATAGGATTTGATGTCAGAAGAACGGTTTGTTATGACAAAGGATGTGAACTATGGGGGCTTTAGAGGCTGTCTCCATTTTGTTGTCTTGTAGGCTAAGTTTCGTTTATTGTTAATTTCAGTAAAGATGGTTTGGGCTCTGATTAAGGGATTGGCATATTTTCAATTGAGAGAAAAATATTTCTAGAAAGCTTAGTGATGAAGTTTTCTATTGGCTCCATTTGCAAGTCGTTTAAGCTATCACAATTGCAATTTGGTACGTTTTTAAGTATTCCGAAGTCAATAATGCAGTTAGTGTGACTATTGTAAGGAAAGTGGGTGGGGGAATCAGGAGCTGAAAGGATAAAGTTGTTTGAGGTAATCATCTCGTGTATGAGTCGACCTGATCTGTTTGATCTGCCTCTGTTCCAGAAGGGGTGTTTAGCGTTGAAATCGCCGAATATGATCCCTTTCGGATTGTCTTCGAGAATGGAGGCGAGCTCTGATTGGTTAATAACGTTCTAGGGAGGGTGATAGATAGACTGATGAGATTGTGACTTTTTTGTTATTGCGTGTTTCAATGTGTATCGTGGTAACAGCAGCAGCAATCGGATGATCATATTGAGTGCTAGCCTGGGCAGGCATTTTTACTCGTGTTTCAAAGATTTCTTTTTTTTTTAAAAAAAGAACATTAAGAAAGAAAGAACAAGCATGTTACAATGCGCCAAAGCGCTTAGTTTAAAATAAAGGAGCAAGAAGGAATACAGGGTAAAGGAAGGATTAAAGAGCATGAGAGAAGAATAAAAAAAAAAAATTTCCTTTAAAATTTAAAGAAAAAAATTTGTTTAATAGTTTTTTTTATTTACATTTCAGGTGCGACAGAGCCCTAAATGGACTTGAAGACTTCAATGTAATTTTGTTGTTCTTTGTAAAAATTTTTTTTGTATGTTTTGTGTATTTTTTGATTTTTTATGAAATAAAATTAGATAAAAAATTTAATAAAATGGAAATCTAGATGAAGGAAGTTTAAGGAAAGTGGAAAAAAGGAAAAAGAAGTAACAATGAAACGTCCTGGATCAGGGGAAGGCAAGCGCTAAGATGTATCGTGGTGTTTTTAATGATTAAGTGGTGTGGTACAGAGTTTTTAATAATAATAGTTGTGCCGCCTCCTCTATGGGAAAGTAGGCCAGATCTATGAACTGTGTAATTTGGAATGCGGAGGGTGTCGGGGGGGGGGGGGAGATGTGTTTCTTGTAGGCCAATGATATCCGGGTTGTGTTCTGATATGAAGTTTTTTTTAATTCATCTATTTTTTGTTTAATGCCATTGGCATTCCAGCTAACTATTGTGAGTGGAGGGGAAATGTTGTTATTTGGCGCGTTGAATATTACGTCCAAATATCGAGAAATGTGGGGATTGTTTCAAAAATTATTTCGAATTTTTTTAATGCGTCATTATTTTTTTTTAAATTCATTGTTGATTAATTTGAGTAATGCCATGGATTGAATAAGTTTTTTAGGATCAAAAAGATTAAGGAGGTCCTTAAAGTCCGATGCGAACGAGCCGGATGTTTCGGGAGTTGATTCTTTGGTGGGAACAGTGGAGGGTGTGGAAGTTTGAATTGGCGGTGCAGGGGAGGTTGTGTTAGCTGGTGTAGATGCTGAGTTGGCTTGGTTAGTGGCCTGAGCAGCTTTTTTAGCTCGTTCTTCCCATGCATTAACTGCAGGAGGAGGGGAAGGTTTAAAGTTAAGGGGGTTTCTTGGACACTCTGTGAAATTTGTGTTATGAGGACCACCGCAATTACAGCAGGTAGCAGGGGTTTCTTTGGATTTTGGACACTGGTTTGAGAAATGGCTCTCGGCGCATTTAAGGCATCTGGGAGCTCGAATACAAAATTTTGAGTGGTGGAAGAAAGACTGGCACCTGTAGCACTGGTTTGGTATGATTCGTTTTTTTAGAGGTTCAGTTTTAATTTTTAAATATCCAAGGTGGTCAATGGTGAATATTTCAGAATTTTTTGGGTTTTTAGGAACCTGGATTAAAAACAGTGGCATGGCGAGGTTGGTTTTTCGTGATTTCATGACGTGGCAAGTTTCAACTTGCCAGCCATAATTGTTTAACTCATTGATAATCAATTTGGGTTCTGTGTCGACAGGGAGACCTCGGATTACAAATTTGGCCAATTTTTGACCAGGTAGTTAGTAGGTGTGGGCTTCAATGTTATTGTCCGCTATATGTTTTTGGATAGAGCGGTGTGAATCAATGGTGGAAGGAAATTTTTTTTAAATTAGTGCCATTAATTTGTCCGACGGTTTTTTCGCCGGTGAAAGTGTTAATTTTTTTGATAACTTCATTAGGTTTTTTTTTATTTTGGTTAGGACAATTGGTGGGATTTTAGGTGTGTTAGTGGTTTGTTGTTTCCTTAATTTTTTCTATTTCAAGGTTATTAAATTTATTAGTTAATGGCATTGAAGTTGAGGGGGTATTTTCAGATGATTTAGGAGTAGTTTTGAAATTGTAATGTTGGGTTACATCTTTAGCTTCAATTTTTTTGCGACGATTAACTGTCACAAAGCCATCATCTTGGGGATTTTTTTTTTAGCGAATCAATTATTTCTTTGCGGAGTGACTCTTTTAATAATTCCATATCATTAGTTGATGATTATTTCAAATTTTGTACTTGTTCAGCTTCGAGAGAGAGTTTGCTAATTGTTTCGTTAGCCTCATTAAATTTAATCTGAACATTTGCACGATACAAGGTGTGCTCTAAGTTAAGGAGGTTTTTGTGTTTGATCAGAGGGAGATTTTCATCTGATCCAGGAGCGTTAAGGATGTTAGCAATAGCATCTGAAAGCAGGTTATATTGGTTGGATTACTACGTACTATCTCTGCCCATTGCTATATACGTCCTTTGCTTACGGCCACAGCGTTCAATGACAATGCGAGCTTTCATAGCTTATTCTCCAAGTTTGTTTCGGCAGTTCCTCACTCTATCGAATACCCAGGCTTTTGTTGCCTTGATCCTAATTTTTGATAGCTAATTCTTAATCATGAAAACTTATTAAATTACGATATTAAATTTATTTTAATTATGATGAAAGGGTAAAATTAATATTTTTAATAGATACCGAGTAACTTTGGCTGTAACCGTACCCCTAGTCCTAATAAATACTTGAAAACTGGTTGCTACTTGCGATAGAGGGAAAGTGAACACGCAGAATTATTCAGAATCGTCACATAGGATTTGGGGGAGGGGGGAATGCTATTTAAAGTTCAAAAGGAGGGAGGGGTAACGTGGCTATTCTCTTTTCTCAGTGAAGGAAGAATTTCATTGAAAGGGACAGGAGAGGAAAAGAGATATACTGAATCAGAATTATGGACGCATTCAACTTTTGTTCTAGTAGTTGTATCCACCTGTAAGCAAGTGTGTATTTTTGTAAGAATAAATTCTTATACCATTCTAACATTAACGATCACTCTTAAAATTGTTTAACTTTTCTTACAACCAGTTGAATTAAAGTATCGATGCGCAGTGAAAAACGTATAATTCAAAACTGAGAGATCTGAAAAAAAATTCTCCAAGATTTTGGATGTCGTTAACTTTTGTTAATTCGATTTCCTGTTAAAATTTACACTTCTAGCTTTATACCCCCACATATTGACCAACACATCATATTAGATCATACACATTATTTATACATCAATTAAGCATATTCAAGAAAAATTAGGTCCTCCCCCTCATTTTTTGGATTAAGCTATTTTTGTTTCATGTTAAAAGCAAAAGAAAAAAAGTATGAAATTGCATAGTATTTTGAAAGAAAAAGAATTAATTTTACTACATAACATACACAAAAACGCTCGCAAGTACACCTACCCACCGTATGTGTGAAAAAATATCTTATTACTTGGTTAAAGACAGTGGAATTTGATTGAACGATCGGGTAGGGGACATGTTTCATCGACCCCCCCCCCACCAATCGACTTCAATCTGCGTTGTTACACAAAACTTTTTCTTTTTTTGTTTTGTTTACGGTAACTCATCCTTAAGCATTTTAAGTCTCATTTAACAGTGATAAAAATGTGAGGGAAAATGTAAGCTTGTTTAAGAAACACAAGTTTTTATGTTTTTATTTTTGATAATTTGCAATCCACTCAAATATTAGTTACAATTATTTAAATGTTACCTGAAAATACAATATACTAATGTATTTTAAAGTACCTTCATCCCAATTCGAAAACTGGTATGAAACCCTTCGAACCAATTTGAAAATTCAAAAGTTAATGTAACACAGGAATGGAATAAGTCTTTTTCCATTTTTTCTAAAATGGAATGATTGTCTTTGAACTTGAATGTGATTTGGAACTCGGACGAGGATTTGGAACTGGGGGAAGGGAGAAAGGGGCGGATTCGGTGTATCACTAAATGTTCATGGAATAATTTCATTATTAAATTCTTGTAGTAATTTAGCCTTATATGTCAGATATAATTCGCAAGTAAATCATACAATTTAGAAGAAGTAATTTTAAGAGTTAATTTTAATTAAAAAAATATAATTTTTGATAATTATTCAGCGTTCCAAAATCTAGCTCCTCTAAAAAAAGCTTTTAACTTGCTATGCTCCTTTTTTAGTGTTCTGTATAATATAAATCGTGTTTCTTAAAAACTAGAATAATTTTTACAATACATTTTTAATAAGGTTAAATGTTGAAACGTATTTTTTTTATTTTAGAACACAAGCCGCAATTAAAATTAATAAATTAATCTACTTTTTGTCTTATTTGTAAGTAAAAAAAAAAATTATACTGAAAGATTGTTGCATTTAACTGCTCTTTTAGAACTATTCCTTTATAATATATCTTATCCCAATTAACTCGAAATAATAAAAGAAATAATTAAAATGATCATTAAATCTTTCAAATTAATTGTTGTGAAATTATTTGTTTTAGAAATATATCTGAAGTATCATGGCACTTATTCATGTATGTTTTGAATGATTTGATTATGTGGGGCAGCAAAGACTGTAACCCTTTACTTGTATATGCAATGATTGAAATTGAAGAAAATGTGTAGTATAATTGAAGTTTTTGGCTCGTGGCGTCATCTATTATGTTAAATTGAAATAAAACAAAACATTTAATCAAAAGCTTAGATTAGTGGCGCCATCTCTTGGTTACTGTATGTATACAAGTTGTTATATTAAATAATTTTCATATATGAATCAAATGAAAATTCTAAAGTGTACCTATGTGTTAGTGAAATATATACATACATGTACGTCTACGAATCCCCCCCCCCTTGATTTATATTGCAGTGGAAAATCAAAAAAACTTATAAATAACATTGAACTTTTATTTTTCTACAGTTTGTGATTTCGGTATGAGAACATGTTTTTTTAAGACATTGTTAGTTGTTTTGGAATTGATCTTGTAGCAATGTCTGTTATACTATGGTAATGCAAGCAATTAATTACTTTTGGATGTTCAGTGTGAATTTCACTTTTTTGCTAAAGTACTTTTAATTCTTTATAAAACAATTTTTTTGTGTAAATTCTGAATCTTAGCTGCAGTTTTCTAATTCGTGTTTATCTTTGCACATCGAACATGATTTTCATTTGTAAATATTCAAAGTACAAGGTTATGTGCTTTTATTTTTACTGAAGATTATTTTTAAGCTCTGACTTGAGTGTAACTATGTTATTAATGTTACGGTGAACTGTTCTCTCTCTCATACTCTCTCTCTCTCTCTCTCACACACACACACACACACACACACACACACACACACACACACACACACACACACACACACACACACACACACACACACACACACACACAACACACTAATATTGACCAAACTACACACACACACGCACAGCATCACACACAAACACACAATACTATTTTCAAGAATATGTTGATTTGAAAATATTTTTATGCACAACAATTACAGTGCATTTTAATAACTGAGTTCAGTATTACATATGTTTGTCCCCGGATCTATTTGTAAGTTACAATTTTTTATTGGTCATCATTCCTAGAGTCGTCCTAAATGGGGATCACTTCACACAACCTTTTTCCAAATCACTAAAAATATGCAACTAATCCTGAGTAGTTGATGTTAATTCGCCGTCAAGCGGCTAATGTACGCCAAATGGTGAAAAGTCCCAAACATTCAAAGTGGATGATGTGAGTTTAAGAGGGAGGTGCCGCAGTGGTGTCCTCGTCAATTCCCGCGTTGTAAATTAGAGGTCCGTCAAATCGAGGTCGTCGTCTATTGAACACCAGAAATAAATAAGCCTTTATTAATATCATTAAAGAAAAATAAACAACTGATTGTAGTCAACTAGTAATATCGGTATTCGTATCTAACCCCTCATTCAAAAATCATTTAAAACCTTTTTTATAAAATTATTCATGATCAACTTTTAACTTTTGTTCCAATTTAGGTTTTATTTCTTGCTTCTTAACTAAACATGGTCCCTTTGTTTGTTATTTAAATCGTTTTAATTCGATAATTACAATTTTACGTTCCTGTGGCTCTGTTGGAGATGTTTTTTTGTGACCATTACATTTTTTCTCTTCCCATTTTACCTGAAGTTTTCATTTTAATGGTCCTATTGGTGAAGCGATATGTGATCGCTTCCGTATGCGACGATCCATATGTGAAAATCCTAGTTTGCATTTCAACCTTAAACCCTGTATTCTTAAGGCTCATAAAATTGCTCAACATATTTCACAATTGTTTTAATTTTCAATTACATTTCAATTTTCTTTATTGTCTGCTTATAATTATATATCTTGTATATATGTATATATTTTATATAAAACTTCATTTTTAGTTCACGAGTTTGTGGACGCTTTTTGTATTGTGCCATTTAGCCAATTATACGTCGCCTGTAATATGTTTTATTTCTGCAAGGAAATTCAACTGTTAATTTTTTTTATGCCTAACACGTACATTTCCTGCTCTGTAAATAAATCGTAAGCTTTTATTTACCATCGAATTTTGCAATTATGTAATATCTTATGTCATTTGAAGCAAAATATACTATTATATCTTAAACCTTTAATGTTAAATTATGATGTCATGAACACGTGAAAAAAACTTATCACGTATACTCGCCGATGTAAACAAGTCTTGTATTCGTTTGTTTACGTTTTAGAAATGTGTGTTATGCTTCATATGTTAAAGTAATTTGCATTTCCACTATATATGCTACTTTTAACTGAATGAGAAACACATCACATCTTTCTAAGGTCTTATTTTACAAGAGATGTTGGAAATTATTTCGATTACTGCAGCATAAAAGGTATTGAATCATTAACCATTCTTCTATCAACAAGCAGAAACAGATTATTCAAATTTGTTCCACAATACGACATTTTGTTATAGTTATGGAAATGTCCTAATTTAACTGTGATATATACAAATATTTAAAAAAAAAAATGTTTTTTACTGCTGTTCTTTAAAATTTCATTCAATAAACCGTTTGATGAAGTTATAGAATTTTAATATGTTAGTATTTATTTTACTGATTTAATTCAATTTTATGATATAGGGATGGTCACAATAGTGTGGAATTTCATTTTTATGATGCATTTTGTTTTTTTTAAATGAAATACTGAAGATAATTATTTAAAAACAAAAAAAACTTGATGCTTGCTATATATACAAAATAGTAAAGTCATTATCTATCACACTATAACCTTTTAGACTTCATTCGTACATCTCAAAACTGGAGTAAAGAAGGAATATACCAAATTTTTATATGTACTCAGAATAACTTTTATTATCTAATTTGTACTTTTATTAATTGACATATAATCAGTATTATAAAAACTAATTTCTAATGTAGAACTGGCAAGTAATGATTTTGAGTATATATTTTTTACTTTACAGGAATTTTTTTAAGAAATATTTTGAAAACAGATTTAACATACTATGTACATAATGTTGAATTAAAAGAAATAAAGTGTTTAAACATGGCTCTGAATATCTTTTTTACTGTGACTTCATACACATTGAGAGCATTTGGTGGAATTAAATTCACATAGTTTCCATTAACATGTCCTAATTCATTAAAATAATCACTTAAAAGGAAAACATCTTCATTTGCATTTTTTCATATAAACAAAGCCGTTGGAGTATCCAACAAAAAAAGTATTACGTTGTTCATGTAAAATAATTCCCCTTTGAAGACCACTGGCCTTTTGAATGTCAAGTTCAAATGCATTCAGATTATTTCTGCTTTGTTAAAGGTTAATTGATCAGAATAATTATCAACTTCTCGACCGCCCAGGTTGTCATATGTGTTAGAGCTGCTTTTAATAATTTTGTAACTGCAAAATAACTAATGTAACTTATATTTTGCTATATATATATATATATTATTTTAATTTAGTGGAGAAAGTATTACTTAAATCCTTTTTATGTGCGTCTTATTTCAAAGTAATTGTTTAAATATGAATTTGTATTGTTGTAGCAGAAAGGTATTGAATCATTCTTTGTATCAATAAACTAAAAATAATGGCTTCAGATTTATTTTGTTTACACCTCTCAAACATTTTCTTCACATGGAAAGTTTTTTAATTTAACTATGATTTGCCAATATTTTTTTTTAAAAAAAAATGTCTCTTTACTTCTCAAGTAATAATTTTATTTAATAAGATTATTTTCAAATATTTCATATATATTTATTTTGAACATTTCTTTTGAAATTGTCTGGTAATATTAGTTGGTTTATACATTGATAATTTCCTTTTCAAATTGGAATAGATAATAATTCAAAATACTTCAATATTTTTTAAAACATTGCATATTTGAAAGGTTATATCATAATATCTTCAGAGAGGTTCTATTATATCTTAAGAATTGTTATTATCAATTAAGAAAATAATTTTCTTATTAGTAATTATTTTGTGTGTTGCAAATTTATTTATACATAAAGCAGACTATCCATAATATTACATTAATCATATATTCAGCAACTTCTAGACTTCAATTCGTATAGATCAGTGTTAAAAATTATTTTCATACATAACATATTTGTGTATGACGCTGAGGATGTTTTTTATAGAATAACATTATATATTTAAAAAATAGTGTTGTGAAATTTTAAGAGTTTAGAGCCACTTTGCTACTTCTTTTTTAACATCGACAGAATATTATAACAATGTTGTTCACAAGAATTCTATTTTTTCACTTCATAAGTGTATAATGTAACTTAAACTGTCTTTTTTTTAATTGATGGAGAATTATATATCTTTATTTTAAGATACATATTTATAAAAAGATATTAAGGTTTACCCATTTTCTAACAAATGTTGTACATCAGTTTCGCTCCAATAATACTGTGGCAGTCATAAAGTTAGAATTATTCACACAGAATAAAAAATGTTGACAAAAAATAGCTTTATTCCAGATTATTATTTAATTATTTGAAGTAAATTTCAGATGTTTTATGACTGAGTAAGATATCAGCATATATATTTTTAAAGAACATGGTTTAATTTAAACATAAATTTCATGTGTATTTTAATCAAATGTTCACAGTCTAATCAGGCATCCTTCCTATTATGTCGTGAAATATTGTTCATAATATAAGATTGTCTGGTGTTTTCATCACTATTGTCTTACTTTTATTGCTATTTGTTTTAACCTCATATGACTTTTGGGGTGAGGGAAACCACACAACTGTTTTTTACTCAATTCAAAATTTGATTTTTTTTATAATTAAGATTTTAACACAGATCTTCTCATATTTTTGGTTTTCTTTTATAATGTGGCTCAAAAAATGGTTGCAAAAAATT
The DNA here is from genome assembly GCA_019974015.1 of Nephila pilipes. Lineage (NCBI taxonomy): Eukaryota > Metazoa > Arthropoda > Arachnida > Araneae > Nephilidae > Nephila > Nephila pilipes. Next base: position 1,629 of record BMAW01099496.1, on the reverse strand, counting down.
TAAATAAGATTTGGAATAGATATTCAGGTTTGTTCTATGCATGAACTCCAACATCTTCATTTCCACTGAATAAATAAAAAATTTATTTTGTATTCTATACATGACACAAACACTGTAGTTATACATAGTCTATTAAATTGTGAAGAAACGCATATAAAATGTTTACTGTAGATAAGGTTGAGCATATTAACTAGTCCTTTTTATTTGACATGTTAAACATTTTTATTTACATAATCCATAAAATACAAATTTACTATCCATTTTTATTTGCAATTCATTCATAGAAGTCCTAAACTAAATATTTTCAATAGACATAAGATAATTCTGATGTTATAAAAAAAGAATTGATATTTGTTTGTTTATTTACAGAATTTAATCACTTTATTCATGTACTTTTAAAGTTAATTCAAGTAAGCTTTAAAAGGCATGTGATGATGAATTGCAAGTGAAAACCGGTGATTCTGGTGTTAGCTCGAAGAACAAGTTCACTTCTTTTGCAATTAAGGCAACATAACAAATTGTTAAACAATATTCAAGATTTATATAATATAAATTTTCTATTTCTCAAAATTGTCTTCCCTATTGTATCATTTCTATGAAAATACAATTTTTAAAAAAATTAACATTTTCTACATATTTTTAAAAAATCAGATTGATTATCAATAATATAAGATTTGATATGTGTCTTGTTGTTCTCAATAGTCAGAATTTAGTTTCTGCAACTTCATTTTACATTTAAATATATAATGCAAAAAAATTGTATTTGATTAATAAATATTATTTGAGAAAAGAAAACAAATTTAATGCTAGCAAATCATTAAAATTGAATTTGTATATAGAATTTACATATGTCCACACATGTTTTTCTTAAATTCTTTCATTCCTTTTTAAAAGCATTATAACTTATGATTGAATTAATTAATTTTGTTTGCAAAACACACATTTTAAAAAAACTTTAATTCAAGGTACAAAATGACACCTGCTTAAATTATAAAATCATTATATAACTGTTACAGCTTGATTTATGTATCTGATTAAAAAGAGAAAATAGTTTAACCAATGCTGCTTTATTTCTTTTAAAACAGGAATCAGCTTGATAAATAATATAAAGTGCTTCATAATCTCAAAAAGAAGATACTATAATCCGAAGAACTTTAATAATTAATTTTATAATTATTCATACTCATTCTTTCGAGGCTCTTGCATTTGATTACAATACTGTAGAATAAACATTTCGAGTCTTTATTTTTAACATGTTAGAAACAACCTGATGATCTAATCATACGTAAACAATATTTATATATAAAATAATCGAAACAAAAAAATAAGCTACAAAACAAAGTTTGAAAATGTTCTTCGTTAACAGTCTTAAAAGTACCTGGGCTTAAAGTTAAGTAAAATATTTTCAAGCTTATTGTAAGTATACAACAAACGTCAAAAGCAAGTTGAAATAGGCTTAATGTAGCTAATGAGAGACATTTTAACAAATATAATTAAAACGAGAATAAGACTTGAGATATACGAAATATACCAGATTATTTTTTAACGAATGTAAATAATTGAATAATGTAAGAAACATGATAATAAATAAGTGGCAAGTAAATAATGCAACTGAACGTAGCTTTTCAA